>OMLF01026361.1:24473-35544 GCA_900302615.1 Holocentrus rufus | reverse complement strand
GGAAGGATGGATGTAAACAAAGATAGCAGCTGTAAAAATTAATGGCCCATTGAATGTTGGGCAAGTGTCACAATTTGTGCAAACTGCGATGAGCAGGGTTACTCAGAGTGGGGTGTTGACATCCATACAACCCTCCAATAAAGTGCCTATTGCCCCACGGCACATCTTAATTTTGATATCACTACCCTGAATGTGACCTTAATTGAGGCAACGTAATTGGATTAAGGTGTTCACGTGACGCGTTCTCATAATCACATTAAAATCAAAGCACTGGTATGCATGTAAAACTGAAACTATTCTATCAATGATTAAAAGCGGGAAAGGTTTACAGATCTGCATTCCCCAGTGGAATAGAAGCCTCGCCTTTGAATATTTTGAGTTGAAGTTCAGCCAAGGCTAAATTGACCTGTGCATTCATTGGTGGCTCGCATATTTGAAAAAATTCTCTCTCAATATGAGTAAGATTTCCATATTCGTTTGCGGAATGCCTTCCGCCAGAGCCAGGTTCTCCCTCTGGCAAGTTATTATGTAATCGCAAGTGGACTGGCCCTGTGTGAAACGGAGTGTGTTTTGAGGAGAGCAGAGAGTAATCATGTGCACTCTAATTTGCGGTTTTGCAGATTGGTAGAGAAAGACAAGGCCACTTAAAGACCCTTTCACCCTCTTCTGACTGCATTTTGTTTCTCTCCATTACTTTGAACAATGTAACCAGAGGCGGTGGTGACCCCGCTGACATGGTGTGACATGCTGAGATTGCAGCGCAGAAAGAGTTTTACACAAAATATCAGAAAAGCTTTTCAAAAAATTGTCTACCCACAAGTAGTCATTTTCATTTTCACCTTTGTTTACTGTACAGGGTGCTTTCTATTGGCACTTGAAAAGTGGCACAGTTTGAACTGATAGTATCGACAAATCTGGCAAAATTCTATTCTGTTCTATTCCGTTCTATTCTTGGTCAAGGCTGCTGTAGTGAGCTTGACATTACACAGTAGGCGGTTGTTTTGCCAGCCTTTGTCTTAATAATGTATATTTTGCCTGCATCCATGATGCATAATTATTGGCTCATTATTTTGTGGAGCTGGACTTGTGACCATTTCATTGGATGCTGACTTCTCTGCAGCTCATTTGTTTTCTGATTGTGAGCTATTGTTTCATCAAAGCCTGTAGGTGCACCTTTTGATCAGGCCCTGACTCCTCCAGCTTATTCATTTTCTGATCATGTTTCTGTTTCTGATAACCTGAAAGCGTACCCATTTGTTAGTGCCGACTCTCTAGGCTTTTGCTCTTAGATGTATTTTGTGTTACTCACAACCTAGCTCACATCCGAACCTCATGCAGTGAATTTGGTTTACCTTGTAGGTCTTGAAGACGACTACCTAATTTGCGCCTCGCTTCAACATGTCTATATTTGTTTCCAAAAAAAATCCCTGATTTAGAAACAAGTGGGATTATCTCAGATTTTGCCACTTATTTTATGAAAAATGATTTTACACTGAATATGAGTCCCCCATTTGCAGAGCACAAAGCACATAACTGCATATTGCTGTAAAACATGCATTGCAATGCAAGATTTTATTTTTGATATTCATATTGAAAATCAATTTGAATTCAGCATTGTTTTTCTTCTTTACGTGGTCAAATAAGCAGATAAATGAACATGTATTACAGATAAATGTTGAGACAGAGGACTGGCTGGATGGATTGATGGGCCAGTCTTGGCCAAAACATGCCAGGACCAGATTTTGCACCCAGTCCTGGCCTGTTAGTACCACAACAGTCTTGTTGGGTCTTTTTTTAATGCCACACTGTTTCTGCTTTTTTTACTTGGTTCCCCTCCAGTTCACTCTCAGTGTGAGGGGCTCTTACTTCCCATTTGGCAGTGCCGTAAATTGTTTCTGTCAGCCTAGATAAACGGACCCCTGGGTTTGTCCATCTCCCCTGCACGCACACACACACACACACCTTTACACACACACATGCAAGCACAAACATGCACTTATAGCACCCCCCTCCCCACACATAGAGTAGATTCTTAAGCCTCTTCTAGTATTCTCTGAACATAACAGATTACGCTGTAATTAACCAGTTATGGATTTACATTTTCGTCCTTGTTTATGAGGCTTGTTTACTTGTTTCCTCCACAATTAATATTCCCCTCTGCTGCAAGGTATCAAAAGGTTCACCTTATTAAGGCAGATGAGGATGGATTATTTGATGCCTTGCCAGTGATGTGGGAATAAATGCCTAGACTGGACTGTAAGTGCTTCACGGAGAGGAAAAGCAGCACAGCAGTCGCCTCCGAAAAAATCGTATATGTTGAAGCGTCAAGGTGGAGGGTTCGTATGTGGGTGAGAATTGTTGTGAAAATTGTCATGAATTCTCTTTTTTACGTGACAGGAAACTTACCTTCCCACAGTAAATTGGATGCAACCAGGAGAGGGGAAAAAAAGAAATTAGAACACATGATAAAACCGGTAGCCATTACTGCAACTGACAGTGGCAGAGAGAGAGATGGAGAGAGAGAGGGAGAGAGAGGGAGAGGGAGAGAGAGACAATGAAAGAGAGAAAAAGAGAGAGAGAAACCATGAAAGATTGAGAAATTCCCAACTGAAAGTATCCATCAGTTCCATCATTTTCAACTGAAATTGATTTTCTTTGAACAAGGATATCATCTTGCTTCATGGTTTGTTGTCACACACCCTTGTGCAAACGGATTCGGTTTTCCTCTGATACAGCGTGGTAGTAATGATAATTCATTTTTGGTATTTGTTTAGGGAGTTTCTTATGTCATTTTTGGTGAGATGTAATTTAGTCAGACAGTTTTGTTCCCTGTTGATTAGATATAATGAGACGAGGCAGCATTTTTGATGTTTGCTGAAGCATTTTTCTTTTCATCCCAAATGTCTCAGAAAAAAAAAGAATAAATAAACAATAAAGCCACTGATGCAGATAAAATCTGATGTGGAGTCAGTAAAGCAGAGTTTAAGACAGAGCAATGTGCATATTTTGAGCGTCCTTACAGAGGCATTTAAAACCTGTCTCACCATTATCAGCTGGGAACCTAAAACCCCTTTCCCATACTGCTGTTGACATTTTCATTTGAATACATTTGCATGGATGGATGGATGAATGGCTAAATGTTTGGATAAATGTATAGATATACGGACAGGCTGATGGAGGGAAGCAAGAGAAAGATAAATTAATGGACATATGATGGCAAAAATATTGTACTGTGCTTTTCTGTGGATGCCAGGAAGCTTAAAGGAAAACTGCATGGAAAATACAAAAAAATATATGTATTTATTTTCCCGTTTAAGAGAAGGATAGATGTATACTTTGGGTGAACTGTACCTTTAAACTTAGCATTGACAGCAGAGTTGGAGTTGATTGTCTCCCTTCTCAAACTGCTGAGCCTATTATTTTTATGACTTTACATAATATTGCTGATTTTTTTCCCCCTTACTTCCTACATTAGCTTGTACTGAATGAATGCATGCAGCGTATTAATTAATGCTGAGTTTAACAACATCCATGCTGGAAGAAAAGGGTCAGCCATAACATAATGATAGCCAGAGGCCAGAAGTATTCTTAATCATCGGGTCCCTCATCAGCGCTGGTCATAGGAAGTAAATCCTTCATTAAGCTGGAGTTTCTCGCAGAGGTAGCATATTAAGACTTGTTTACTAGAAGCCTCAAAGCTCAGAATAATAGAGGTCTCCTCCAAAGAGGAAGTGTTAGCAGGATCGCGAGCAGTCGAGGGCACTCTGTTTCGGAGGGACTGAATTTGAAGAGATGAAAGCGCTGCCTGTTGTCTGTCGACGCGATAAACAGCATTGGCACTCTGATTTACTGTTCCTCTCTCGCTTTGTGTCTCTCTCTCTCTCTCTTTGTTTCTCTCCCTCACACACAAACATGCATACTCACACACTCGTGGATGCTGTGATCTACTATTATGCACACACGCAGACACACACATGCACATATGGCGAGCGCGCGTGCGGCGTTTGCCTCTAGGTATACCGAGGATGAGGCAGAGAGAGGGAGTGGTTTCTCCCAGAGAGCTTAGCTGGGCTAAGTGTAATTGCATAGGTGGATAGAAGACTAATAATAACGGTGTTACAGAACCAAATTATTACTGTTTTGCCTGCAGAAATACTCCAATGCAGCCTTTTCATGTAGCTGTTACGTTTTGTCTTGAGGGGGTACAGCTCACATTTTCCATCTCTGCCTGTTTGCCATGGTTTCGCTGTGCCCTCTTCCACCCCCTCAAATAGAGTCTCTGTTAGAGCCAAGATGAGGTATGAATTGGAAAAGGTATGAATATTATATCCCAGAATAAGAAGCGTCATTACAGCGAGCATTTTCAAGGTTTTGTGTCAACCTATCACAACCATGCCCTTATCACGCCGTGTTGTTCTCCCTGTTGCTGAAGCACTAATCTGTTCATTTTTATAATATGCGTGGCAAAATGATCATTACATGTATTAGAATGCAGCGGCAAGAAATCATCATTCGCAGCTGCCAGGACGTTACATAATTTGCACGACCCGACGTTGCGTAGCCTCTCTCCAAATTGCAGATGCATATTGTTCTGCTGTGTGTCGACCGAAAACTGTGTTTATTCTGTGCGTCAAAGCCTTTTGGTGGGCTTTCCCTTATCTCCTTCAATCAAATATCCTGTCTAAGGCAGCTGACCTTTCTAGATGGTATCGCAGTACTCAATGATTTCCATAAACGGCTTGCAGGTGTTGTCTCCCAAGGGTGAAGATTATAGAAGAGTATAGCAGCTGATTTGGGCGTCTGGATCGAAGCATTGATTAGCTGTGACTTGGAGGGAGCCATCTTGGGAACTTTCAGCAGATCAGACAATAAATTGGTCACACCGCAATGCAGGAAGCTATTGCATCAGAGTCACACTTATGGAAAAAAGGCTTAATAATGTATCATCTCTGTATCATCTCATCTCTTATTAGTCGAAGCTTTGGTGCAGCTTTTTTTGCATAGATGACTGACTCTGTTCTTTTCAGATGTAACACCCGAGCATCAGACCAAAAATCAGCTCTTGATTATGATTATGATCAGTCATGTAAGACTGTATTGTCCCTGTGTTAGCATAAATCAACAAATGACTGCATACTTAGTTATGTTGATTCTTTGACAGCTTTAATACCCTTAAAGGATGTACTGTTGAAAGTTTGCTAGCACTGCTGTGCACCGCAACTTGCTAGCATGCAAGGCAAGACTCAACAAGCCCTGTGGGAATGAAGGGGGGAAAAGAAAAAAAAAGAAAACCTTTAAATGTTGCCCAGTTTCAAATGGGGAGAGCACTTCAGGTTTTCAGGGAAGTGAATTGAGCCAAAGGTATTGACTGGTAACTGGGAGACTGGAGGAGACCTAGGGGGCCACTTCTAATCCACGCTGACCTACTCTTATCACGCACAGCCAAGGTCAAGAGTCTAATGAGGGTGGGACGCCATTAGAGCAATTAGACGGAACTACCTTGTTTCTGGGGCATAGGGAGCCATGGGAGAGTGGGCGAGAGAGGAGCAAGACAACCACAGTAGGAGCCAGACCAATGATCTGCCCGGCAGCTGCCTCTGTCTCTCTCTCCCTCTGTCTCTCTCTCCCTCTCTCTCTCTCCTTCTCTCTAAACCTTCCTCCACCCCCTCTCTGCCTCTCTTCAGCTAAACACATGCCAAGCACTCGAAGGCGAAAGCACAGTGTTACAATAGTGACACTCGGTGGCAGAGACGCTCCCTGACAGTGACGTAGCTGCAGGCACGCCACACGAACAGAAGGCTGGTGGTCCAACAGAGACTGCAGTCATGTGGTATGTCATCTGCACATTTATAACCGCTAAGTTTGTTATGTTATAAAGGCATGCTGCTTAAGCTAATTCACATGTTTTATTCTTGAAGCCGAGAGCAGCTCCATTGGCATTCACGAGCAGGAGCAACTCTCTCCAAAAGGATAAAAAAAAAAAAAAAATGTGTGATGTTATACCAAAGCACAACTTGGAGCACTTCCACTGACAACAAAAACAAGACCAAGTGCGGCTATTACTATATTTGTCTAAAGTTCTGCATGCAAATGAAATTTACATTACTGAACTGCACCCAGATCCAAACCCAGTTTTGTGCTCTGACATCACAGATGATAGATGGAGGCAGAGGCTCTTTTCCTGCTTCTGGCCATGGGAGACAGCAGCTGCTTAGTCATGCAGACAAAACTGTCCTAAGGCATGAGAATATATTTGCAGGCTAAAATTCACCTAATTTTCACCTTTAGTTGTAGATTTATGACGGGACCAGGAGGTCCTGATTTCAAGCACCATCCAGGGCAATAGCTGTGGGCAAGGTCCAGCCCTGTAAGCCCGTAGCAGCCTGCGTGGACAGCAAACGAGGCTTGAGCAGGATTACTGACACCTTAATTCATGAAAGGACCGAGCAATCTCTCCTGCAACAATCTAATGATGGTTGATTGGAGTTTTAGCTGTGCAAATATTTCTCGGAGGCAGAAATAATGTTGAATTAAATCTTAGTGGATGGAGCCAAAGTACTACAGGTTTTCTGACTAAGTATTAGCTTTAAATCCAATGAAAAAGGCAAGGGGTAAGACTCAGGTATATTTCAATAAAAAAAGGCCTAGTGATCTTGCTACAAACTGAAAAATATTAAATATTTTAGCTATTATAAGTTAACAAGTTCAGCTAGTTAACCTATTAGCCATACAAGCCAATAGTTATTGAGGTTCAACAGACTGCTGCTGTCACAATATCATGAATCCTATTATCATCTTTAACAAAAAGTATTTTAATTTGTACTTAGATATTTAAGAGTTCTTTCGGCCAATTAAGTTTGCTCGTTACACTCTTTAAGACTGTTCCTTTGGCTCCGCCCATCAGGTTTTACCAATAAGATTATTTCTCCCCGGGAGCAGCTCTACCCCTGAGAGATGTTTGTAGAACTAAAACTCCCGGCTGTCAAAGGATTGCGATATCAGGCTGCTGTCACTTGCATCCCTCCCTATGCTTTGGAGTGGCTGGCTGTTGGAGGCAGTATCAATTCACGGGACACACTTTGCTGAACAAGTTAGGGAGAAGTGAGAAAGGCCGGCCCTGTCGCGCTGCTGAGCCAGACTCACTGGAGGTAGTGGTGGAGAAAGGGATGTTTGCAATCTGCTATTATGGACAATGTTCTCCACCCTCTCAATGACAAAATGTCAATGCAATGGAGCACTTTCAGTCGCCGGCTCTTTCCACTGAGGCGTGCCAAGAAGCACTTCAGGAGTTCATCTGACTGCCATCCACTTCTACAATGCCTCCTCCCTCAACAGCATCAGCCACTAGCCATTCGTTTCCCTTTATCTACTTGCCTGCAGTCTGTCATTTACTTATTTCTCCACTGGACTGCCAAGCGATTTCATATCCCCTCACACACATGCGGGTCGGGCAGCTACATAAAGGCACACTACCACCCTCAGCACGCACATGAATACCAAGCTCTGGCCTCAAATTCTTGGACTTTGTGATAGTACTTGTTATGCCCCTTGTTTTTATTTCCCCTTGTTTAATTTTTGCTTATGTTTTCATGTAAAAAATTTTTGCGACAGTCTTACCCAGCTGGGAGGTTGTTAGGAACTGTTTTGTCATGTATACATAACCCAGCTTCCTCTCTCACATCTCCCCTCCCCTCAGTCTAAACTGGCAAGATGGAGCCGAGCACCGTCTGTCTGCAGCTCTAATCATTTGAAACCTGCAGCTATCACTGAGAAATCTGTGGATTAATCAGGCCTCCAGAGTATCTACCTATTATCTATTTATGATTACGTATCTATCTATTCATGCTTTTACCCTCGCTGGATGTATAGCCAAATATCTTAGACATAGTTACTATATTTTACCTGCTTCTCGCATATCAAATCGGGTGCCAGGCCAACTGGCCCAACGCTTGCACCGCCAATGGCAAATGACAGAGTGAAAGCGACTGTCAGGAGAGCAGCGATGGCACACAGACAGACGAGGCTCTCCAGGTTCAAACACAAAGCAGCATGCAGAGGAAATGGGCTATGGAAAGTGATATGGATATGGATGGATATATCAAAAATGAATGCAATGACTTGTACTGTTTTTTGTTTTTTTTCATCTCCACATTAATCTTGGATTTTGTGGAAATAACATTTACCACTTATAGCCTTCTGCTAGCACTATTACCACTACAAATGCGACCATTGCTATTGCTGCTGCCAGTACTGCTAGTTCTGTTTAATTTCTATTTCTATATTATATTCTATTTTATTTATGTCAATGTTTTTTTCTGTTGATTTTGCTGTTTTTTTACTATATTTTCTGTAGTTAAATTCTGTAAAGCACCATGCATTGCTGATGCACTTTATTTTTACTATAAATCACTTTAAATTACCTTTGCTAATATGCCACTAATACGAATAATACTACTGCTGTTATGACTACCACTGCTAATGCTACTGCAACAGCTATTACTGCTAAAACTACAACCACCCCTCCTACTACTACTGCTAGAGTGTTACTACTGCACTTCACAGTGGACTTCAAATGCACCTTGTAATTTTAAGGATTTAGCTGTGGATGTGACCCATGTTTGCAATGAAAGTGATAGTTAGCTTTTGGAGAGCATTTACATTATTTAGTGTGCATGCCCCCGTCGGAGTTTAGGAACGGTCAACCACAAAAAGTGGCTCCTCGGGGGACCTGTAGTCAGCACCATTTTGTCATGTTCATTTTGAAATCCTCTGCTTCAAACACATTTGCTGGGGAGAAAATCCTGAATGTCGGTACTGCCAGAGGCTCCCCAGGGCAACAAAATGCTGAAGGTTGACTGCCTCTTAACATCTGTGGAGGTGTGCCTGCTGAAAAGTGGAAATGTTCCTCCAAGATGAAACATCACTTTCATGTTAGCTATTGTTACGTTTAGGTTTGCATTTGCATCAGGCAGTTTATCCGACGCTCTTATCCTGAGAATCTCACAAGGAGTGTCACAGAATAAGCCTAAGCCTGTTGTTCTAGACTGATGATGTTAGCAGAAAGGTGTGCAGGGGTCAGAGACACTGTACCCTGGTAAGAGGTGTAATAATCTAACCCTGCGATGCTAGAATGATCAGATATAATAGCGGACTGCTGGGTGAATAAATAAGACTTTATGAAAAGGGTATAAACGATGTTTTCCTTGGTTGTTGGGAGCCCACTTCAGAAACACTCAGCTGTGTTCAGAGCATATTTTTGCCACAGACAGCTGGCCATGGGCAGTTAATCTAGCAGTGGTATCTCTCTCCAGTTCAGTGGTGATGGCCTTTGCCACTCAACAGCCCTGGCCCTGTGCATGTTTTGGCAGAGAATCAGACCTTGTCCCACAACGTTACACTTCACAAATTAACATTTTATATGATGGCAATGTAGTGTGGGTGCGTGATACAGCTTGCCAGCACAGAAATGAAGCAAGCTGGCACTGAATGCACTACTAGCTCTCTCTCTCTCTCTCTCTCTCTTTCTCCCCCCTCTCTCTCTCTGCATCTCTCTCTCTCTTTCTCTCACACACACTCCCACTGCAACAACCTTGAACCAGTTTGTTAGCCTCCCAAATGAACAGCAACGGTGTTGAGATTTGAATAGCATAAATAAATGAATGAGCAAACAAACCAGCACAAGGCCGACGCTGCTCTAGTGGCAATCTAGGGCTTGCACTCCCTGTGTAATGATCTGCAAATAGCTGGCCGCCAAGATAAAATTCATTTGAAACTACAAACTGCCAATGTCAACCACATGGCAAATAGGCTGTTATAATTTTAACCAAGAGATCTGCCATGCACCTGGTAAAATCCAAACACTACAAGTCAATAGCACCGCAGGGGAAACATTATAAGACTACCACATGTTGCCTCATACTTTCCCTCCCTAAATTGTGAATTAATAGGATTACACTAATATGTTTACAAAGAAAGGTAACTGTAATCTTTTACATTTACTGGGAAAATCAGAGTAATCACATTACAGACAATTTTGAGATAATGTGCTTGTTGGATTACCCAGACCCACATGAGAACCGTGACCATGAACCAGAGCCCTGAAGGGGAGAAACCGCAATTACAGTATGAGATTAAAGAATAGAAGCATTTCGAAATAATGATTGGTAATAACTGTAGATCCATATGACAACAACAGTGTCAAAACTGAAATCTATAAAACTCAAAACTATAAATCTATAAGTCATAACTGATTCATTGAAGTTGATATGCTGTAGATTTCAAAGCAAAAGTAATCCAGTAATTGAGTATTCCTTTGAATTAAATTACTTTTTCATTACATTCTGAAACAAATATAACCTATGCAGGCTGTAGCTTACAACATGTTACATTTAGAAATAGAAATGAAAGCAAATAGCTTTAACAACCCTGTCTGCATGAATCCTCATCTTTATGTCTTATGACTGTGAACCTTTCATAGGGGCTTTTACTTAGATCCAGCCTTGTGATGCATACAGAGCATTTAGAGAGTTCAAGTATCTGAATGGATGCCTCATCCCAGAGATAAAGCAATAAGAAGAGAGAATGGCTTTCCTCATGTGGGTGATGCTGAAACCAGATAGCTAAACGTTTTATAAGAAAGACTGCTTGTAGATATATGTGCTTTATTGATACAAGTGGCTAGCATACTGATGGATTGACCGAAAAATACACTTGTTTGAATCCACGGTGCGTTGTATTTTGGTCTATAGCATAATGCATTATTTTGACTGGCATTTCTGACTGATTAAATTCATTCTTTGTAGTTATTCTTTGGCTCTTATTATTTTCTGTACTTATTTCTTATTTTATCATATTTGTATTTATGCAGCGCCACAGAAAATATGATTTCATTTCCTTCAAAGTGACAGAGGACGTACGAAATGATAATGAATTTTTGGCAATGGGATTCTCAGCATGAATATAACTCTTAGTCTGTGAATTTCACCTGATCTCTCTCTCTCTCTCTCTCTCTCTCTCTCTCTCTCTCTCTCTCTCTTCCTCTCCCCCCCCCCCCCCCCCCTCTCTCTTTACT
>OMLF01026361.1:0-16288 GCA_900302615.1 Holocentrus rufus | reverse complement strand
TGCTCCAATGGTGTAATTACACAGTTTTTGACCCTCACATCCGCATACATTTAAAAAAAAAATGCATACACCAATGGAACAAAGAATGTATGTTTACAATAAGATTTATGTAAATAACATATTTTATTATATCGACATAAATACTTTTAGAATTATAGAAATGTTATTTATAGAAAGTGTGCAATAATCTCAATTCAACTAGTAATGTTTGCACAGACCTGTAGGGGGAGTGCTGAGCCATCCTCGGTCATTACTAAATTTACTGTCTTGTGTTGAATTATTAATAATACGCTTATTTATGAGATGTGCATGATCTTGAACCTATATTTTAAGCTTGAGAAAAGTCATTTAATAATGTTTATGAATGATTTCTGCACTCAGGAATTAGCTAACATCACTTCAAGTAGCACTCAGAGTAAGCTATGTCTGTGGAGAGGCCTGGGATGTTTGGAGTCGTGAAGGTTCAAGTGTTGAAAAGAAAGAGAGAGAGACAGAGAGAGAGAGAGAGAGAGAGAGAGAGAGAGAGTTTGCTCTGTGCTTTGTATGAGAGACTAAGTAATGTACAAATGTGAAGTTGTCACCTTGTTCTGTCAATATTGAACGCTTAATGTGAATATGCTTTGCTGTGACACGGTAATAGGACAGGGGTTTTCAATCCAGTCCTGGGGGACCTCCACAAATTCCACGTTTGTTCAATTCCTGAGCTGTGCCACATTAATTAGTCAACATATGCAGCGAGGCCTTGACTAACTGAATCAGGTATTCCAGGGCCAAACACTGAATAGACATGTGTAACTGTCTGGGGTCCCTGAGAACTGAAAAGAAAATCCTTGTAATAAGATAAAGCCTTTTAAATATTACTAAAGTGACGATAAAGACATTCACTTAGTAATAATATCTTCAGCTGTGATTAAGCTAATACACAAGTATAAAAATGTAAACAAGTCGAACAGCAACACATGTAGGTATATCATATTTCCGTTTGCTAGCTGATCATTCCTGAGGCAGTAAATTGGTAGCCTGGCACAGCAGATTTCGTTTGCATTGTTCACTACATAAAACAGACTGGACACAGCTTGATTCAAACCATTTGGAAAAGTGGCGACAGCAATCATGGGCGTTTACAAAATTACATAGCAGGTGATTTGATCCACCATCTGTCAATCATTAGCTAACTGTCCAATCAAACAAGCATCACCAGAGCTAAACAAACAGCAGCAACTGTTATGGCGAAAGTGAGCATATTGGTATGCATATCATTTACATTTTGCATTTACATTTAGTCATTTGGCAGATGCTTTTTTCCAAAGGGACTTACATAGAAATAAAGTGTGCAGCTATAAAGAGACAATATAAGTGCAATGGCTTGGCTTCTAAAATCAGGAAGTAGTGCAGGAAGAAAAGATAGGAAAGGGATTTTTTTTTTTTAGTGGGGAGGGTTACAAGGAACAATAATGAGGAGACAATTAAGTGAGTAAGTGCTAACAATCTGGGGCGAGATAAGGGCAACGATTAAGATCAGAGCACCAAGAGCCATAAGATCCATATTACACCAAAAAATCAAAACCGTAGGCGACAATTCAGTAGTTTTGAGATTCAGATCGGATGGGGTTGGGAAGCTCATTCCACCATCGGGGGAAACCACAAATGAGGAGAGTCTGACATGTGACCGATCACCCAGGGCAGGTAACACAAGACGCTTTTCGCCCGCAGACCGCAGTGGGCAGAGAGGAGCGTATACTTTGAGGAGGGCCTCAATGTATGTGGAGTGCAGATCCGCTGGCTGCCCTGAACGTAAGCATCAAAGACTTGGACTTGATGCGAGCCGCTACAGGGAGCCGGTGGAGTGACATCAGTAGAGGTGTGACATGTGCACGTTTTGGATGATTGAAGATCAAACATGCCGCAGCGTTTTGGATCCTCTGCAAGTGGTTTGACCGTGCATGCAGAGAGGCCAGCCAGGACGGAGGTGCAGTTGTCCAGTCTTGAGATGATAAACGCCTGGACTAATAGTACAAACTCTGACAGGTATGGTCTGATCTTTCTGATGTTGCACAGGCATCACTAGCTTGTCAGCATTTTGGTGCACGATTCTTACCGTTTTTTAAGAATTTACATTGACGTCTTCTTGTCTCTGCTTTCCAATTGAGCACACTGTACCTCAGGACACCTGTAGATCCTCGAATGATGCTGATTGGTCCGGACGTTTTTTGGTTTCCAGTCAGACGCTTCAGTTGGAGAGTAGCCAAATGGTTTTGCAAGTAAAAAAAAGGAAGTCAGGTTAGGAAATTAGTTTTAAATGGCTAAAACTTTTCAGACCTCTTCTCCCTTAAATTGTGCCCCCCTCACCTTTCAGACCATAGTTACGCCCCTGGGTTGCTTTATCCAGTTTGGGTAAAAATGCTCTGGACTGCTGATTTTGCAAAACTCAGAGGTTGAAGGTAAAGTCTGAGTGCTGCTCCTCTTCCGCAGGCTCACCTCAAGGCTTCGTCCACTGCTTCCTCTTCTGTGCCTTCTCTAAACCAGAGATACAGGAGTCATCATGAGGGGACGCACAGCCTTAAATGAGACAGAGGAGGTCTGACTGCTCTGTGGATGTGGGGTTTGTGCGGGGGGTGGAGTGATGCAATTCTGCACCTCCATATATCCAAAAAACACGGCTGTTGGTATCAGGAAGAAAGCCCTACGGATATCCACAGCTGTTATTGATGGTCAGAATATTGAATTTGTGGAGAATCGGGAGCTATCGTTCATTGTTAAGCATCTTTTGATCATAACGCTCATGCAATTTGCAGGAAGGACAAGACTGTGTTTTGATGAAACCCTGATGTGTTTTTGATGTCAATAAAACAATCTTTGCTCTACTACACATTTATCCAATCAATTCATCTTCTCTAGAGTGACGTTGTTTGTAAATCTTATTGTTAAATAAAAAAAAAGAAAAAGGAGAGAGAAAAACGTACAGTACTGTAAAAATAGTGAATAAAAGCCTCCTGTGGCCCTGTACAGGGATAAAGGAAAAAAATGAGTAAGAATTCATGAAAGGAACAGATGTGATATTTTTCACACGTGTCAGAGACATATAGCACATTAAAAAAATAATATCCTAAGCACAATTTATTAATAAAATGCCAGTTTAATACGGCTGCATTTTGAGTTAACAGCCCAAGCTCATTTCTAGTCTTAAAGCCACTTGGAACACCAAGATTTCTCTCTGTATCACCCTCACTTTGATCAAGCAGAAGTGGAATTAACCTGAGTTAGCACCACCACTTGGCCTCAAGTGAAAAAAAAGAAGAAAAAACAACAGTGATTAAACCTTATAGTAACAACTGAGGGGATTGTAGCTGTTACCTTATTTGGACCTGGGCTCGTCTCTTCATCTCTTCATCTTCACAACCTCCAGGTTTGCTGTCATGTTTGGTGCCAGCAGGCTTGATCTGCTTCTGCAAGGGTGGGTATTATTCCCTTTGAACAGACTGCGCTCAGTAGTCAAGGTTACCCGTTCTATTAATGCGGATGACCTGCAGTATGAATTTGTGTCCGTTGGTTTATGCCTTAATATCAGGGTGTGATGGCATGTTGTGGCTTCTCCAGGCTGCAGATTACCCACTGTAAGACAGCTAAAATAGAGTTAATGAAGTGAAATAATATGAAAATATACAATGCCAACCACATAACCACACTGACAAAAAATAAATAAATAAATAAAATTGCAGAAAAACTATTGGAGTGTGTTGAAAATGTTCAGGCATATAGGCAATCTATACCAAGTGATCTGTAACATCGGCACATTAATGCATCATCACCACCAGTGGTGAGAGTGGGTCAATGTGAAGTAACGGCATGAATCGTTGGGCTATAGGAGTAAACAGACTGAATAGGTCAAAGAAAGACGAGTTAATGAATTATTAATAACTATATATAATGTGCATGTTTTCTTATAGAGGATTGTTGGATTAACACTGCAGGCCTTCATGCTCAGTGCCAAATTGCTGCTGACATCTGATGTTTTTGGTCGACTACTTATCTCCATTCTAGGATGTAATTCATATCCAGTACAGGTATGAACTAATAGAAATGTCAAGTCAAGTCAAAGTGTATTTCTACAGCACCTTTAAAAAAACAAAAGCTGACCGAAGTGCTTTAGGAACAGGCAAAAGACAGAGCAGACAATGAAAACCATGCACCGATACCGAAGCAGAGATCAGGATAAAATCAATGAGTTGTGTAAAAACTAATAAAACAACCATTATAAAATTTAGTTATAGCAATTTAAGCATGTTAAAATTTTTGAAAAGATGTACATGCTCAACACTAACAGAAAATGTGAGATCCATATTTGTGCCTACACCTCCACTTGTTTCAAACACCCTCTGATTACAGTTTGTGCCTTTGAGTTTTGACTGAACGGGGCGTCTCCTGAAATAACAATCATGTCAGCTGTTTTTGCTTTCTCTCCATTGTTATGTCTCGTTGTCCTTCACGCTCATGCTGGCTCAGCCAATCTCATATGAGTGACAAGGTGATGAATGAATTGTCTTCAGGCTGGGTTTACGCCGAGCAACTTTCAGGCAATTAGTAGTTGCATGAAACTTTTACTGTTTGTTTCTTTGTCACCAAACTCTTCCAGAAAATTCTAAACGATAATACAATTCAGGATTTGCATTGCATGGTTACCTTATGGAAATGTCACACAAATAAGTTGCACACAACTGAAGCTGCATTCCAGTTTGCACCATGTAAAGCCTTAGATGAATGAAATAAAATTTAGTTATACAATGACAAATTTAAATTTTAACAATAAAATATGCATGTAGGACTCATGTTTTGCAATCTGATTTTTGTATTTCATATTCATGTGTTCCAGATCATAATAAAAAAATGCAATTCTATGCAGCTGATTAGAAAACACCAGATCTGTGGCACGTGAGAGAAAAATTAGAGGAATTGAGATGTTTTTAGCACAAGTTTCACATCAGAGCAATGTTTCTCAAACTGGGGATCGGGACCCCCCGGGGGGTCGTGAGATGATTGTGAGGGGGTCGCAAGATGATTATGACATAGCATGACAAAACACATTATTATACAAAATTATTATAATTTTTTTTCCCACAGTTTTTCCGATGTGTGACAGGGGTTGCAAGTCGGCATCGCTTTGAGCGAAAAAGCTGCATTAGAACAAATGGGAGATTGCTCTGTTGCAGCTGGTCAGCAGATAAAGAGAGGGGAAGAAGACGATCATAAGGAGCCATTCATTACACAGACCACAAAAAATGTTGGTGGAATTTATATGTGACAAGTTATGTAACGTGCTAATGAACTTCGCTCGTGCCCCTCTGCAGTGAGCTGCGTCCCGCCCAAACACCAGGCTGATGCTCCACAATGTTGTTAGGAAGATAAGAGGTCTTGATGTCAGTGGGACCAAATGACTTTTTGCCTCAGTTGTAGGCGCTGTTATGAATATATTCAGGAAATATACAGGCTCAGCACATGGTAACCAAATCAGCGCTGAAGTTTAGAAACTGTTGTGGCACTATTTTATCTTTAATTACCACACATCCAGATGCCCCCCTTGCCCTCTTTGTTTACAGCAATCTTCAGCATCCGCCATCCATAAACATCACTAATTATGCAAAATGTGTGTGTACTGAGTGTGATATTTATATCACAGAGTGCACAGTGTTTTCCATATATCCTAGATGGAATGTATGATTTTTGCGGTATCACATAGTGACCCAAAAAAAAAGCTCTGTTTTGCCCCCAAGACTGAAAACAACATAAAGTAAACAAGTTTGTTGCAGTAATATACCGTGCTGTACAGCCAAGTGTTTTCAAGAGCTCTGTTAATCACTTTGAACTTGAAAAACTTCAGGATTACCATTTTGTTTACATTTGGATCAAGGAACCTGAGCTTTTTGTTCTTCCTCAAAGCAGAATTTCTGCCAGGATAAAATCTACCATGCAGGTATGAAATCTGTCTCTGTTATTTTTTTGTTTTCTTGTTTGTTTGGAATGAGTCACGGCGTATAATAATAAAGCTGCAATCCGTAAAAGAGCAGTATTATTTATTTTAATTATCATCTTTAACTTTAAAGCAAGCAAGCTTAAGGAAGAACTAAAGCATAAATACAGCACATTTTTCTATTTCACAAGGAAAGATACTTTTTTATATTTCCCAGACACAGTATCATCCACACCTCCACATTCAATACAATTCATGACATTCACCATTGAACATTCATTTTCACACTCTCCTTTGACTGTGACTTTATTTTATTAAAGCCATTATGAACTGTTTTGCAATGTCCCCCATATTGTGATATAAATTACACTTTCTAAAAGTGTCAAAGGCCGAGGGATATTTCATAAGCTCAATATTTCATGGGATTATGTCACAGCGTTTGTTATGTAAAACGACTTCTTTTGCTCCTGTTCAGTGATTTAGGAGAGAATGGACTGTTTGAAAATGAACCTGTGTTACAATATTAAATATTAGACTAGTATTTCTGCAGATCCATGTGACAGTCAATATATCTGCATATAAATAATCTTTTATGATCTTTTATTCATACTTTTTCTATTATTATTATTATTATTATTTGATTTTTTTGTAATGCAAAATTAAGAGAGGGAATACACATTTATTATTTATGTGTAAATGACTTCATGGGCCCTGTGCTTGTAAATGAATCATTTGAGTGGGATCATGTATTCCTTAAGGTTTTTGGTGATTGACTTTTTTAATTCTTCTTACTGCAGAACAGATCACACACCAGCAAAGCAAAGCCTTTGTTTCCAGTTCCTTCACAAATAAGATGGCACAAAGCTTTGTGTACCAATCAACCGTCTAGAGAGGAAAGGATTTACTTCATATACTTTGCCAAATAGAGTATCACCTCCTTAGAAAATTACATTGTTTATCCTACTGGCCAGCTTGTTTTAACATATTTGCTTACTAACTTATGCCTATCACACCTCATTAAACCAGGAACAAAAGCCCAACATGTTGAACTGTTGGTAGCTGAGTCCCAGAAGCACGCTGGTTTGAGTGTTTAGTGTGCTCACACTGTCAAAGTATGAAAAAGCGCTATCATTCAGAATATCAATGTACATACTCGATTCGCTCAGTATTTTGAGCGTGCAGAAACGGTTTGCTACACTCCCACAAGACAGTACATTGTGGAAAGAGATCACAGCTCGAAAATTAAAAATAACGGATCAATTCCCATCGATGGGAGCATCTCTGCAGCGTCAGGTGGCGACGGTGCAATGAGAAGTTCATGAAAACCAGAAATAAACCCGAATATCTGTTGAGACATATGTTTTTTGTTTGTTTGTTTGTATTTGTTTGCTAGCTGTTTTTCAACTTTGAAGTGGCAGCTAATGTGTTGCATCATTTACGGTTAGTAAAAAACGTTGCAGCACATTGAATTTATCATACTATTTCCCAAAACAATAGGCCTATACTATGAAGATCAGTAGTATATACTGTTTAGAATTAATATGTAGTATGGTTTTGGGATGCACATCAGGAAATGAATTCCCATGACTTCTACTTCCTGTCCACATCATGAAATGAATTCCCCTGACTTCTACTTCCTGTAAAAAGAAGAATATGGTGACCTCACAACTTTTTTTAACAACTCCAACACTCCTTCTATGCCATCAAATCTCTCTCTCTCTCTCTCTCTCTCTGCATAGGACATTTTTAACAAAACAAAATCACAGTCTTAAAAAAGCCAGCCTCAGCCCTGTCCTCTGAGGCAGGATGACAGAGTAAAAGGTAAGCTGTGTGCTCCAAAAAGGCTAACAGTGGCAATTACCCATACAGTGGCCACCCATTCTGTAATTGCTTCTAAATGATGTGCGATTAACTTCTGTACCCCAACACAAAAGGGGGGCTGACCTCGATGAGTCTCTCTGTTGAGGCAGAAACGAGCAGCCTGTGAACCTACAGAGAGGCGGGGTCGGCCCCTCGGCGGCTCGCAGGCTGATCCAAAGGTGAGCGCTTAAAACCCAGATCTTAAGCCAGTTTTGTTCCTGGTCTTTGTCCCTGTCACTCCGTCTCTTTTCCTCTTTTTGCACCTGTCTTTGTCTGAGGGTTTGGGCGTGACTCCACGTGTGTAGTCTAATGACTTCTACATCATTAGACCTTCCGTGTAATGTTGTGCATCCATAATATCAGTGTCGTTTGAGTCACAAGAGAGAGAAAGTGTAGGAGGGCGACAAGGAAAAAGCAAAGATAGAAATAGAGGAAAATGTGGGAGAACAGTTAATTATAAAAATCACTTATGTTTAAGGAAATAGAGGAATTTGCATTAATACTGTCACATGTGGTGATATTTTTTTTTCTCAGGGTGAGTTTCACAGTAGGTAACTTAAACATATTGCAGAATCAGACTGACGTACTCTGTAGAATAAAGTGGTCTTCACCCAGCAATAGTTCTGTGTTGAATCCATTAGTGTCTGAAGAAACTATGAGCATGAATATTTTTTATGAGAGGATAAAATGTGTTTTTTTTACTGTGGGTTGTGGTTCAACGGTTCAGCAGTGCCATTAAAAACAAGACAAAATTAATGATATTTTCAGATGAGATTCAGCTTGAAAGGCATATAATTCCATAATTAAAATATTCAAAATCTTTTTATTTTTGAAAAAAGCCTGAATTTCTCAATTTCAATGACAAATTCCAGTATTGATCTTGATGTTTTGCACCTCAAAATGTCTTAATCTATGCATAAATCGACCTAATTTTTTGAACCTTAAAATGTCTTAATCCATGCACAAATCTACCTAATTCAAGCATCCATTTATGAATATTTGAATGTTATACTTTAAAGATCCTGTTTCCTAGTGACATATCCTGTATTTAATGTTTTTATTGCAATATCCTTTCATTTCTGGTACTGCTGTCCATGGCCTCTCTTGATTTGTACCGTGGACACACTGTATTTCTATATATTTCTCATATACTGCGTGCAATACACCCATGTTATCATCACAGGAGCTCCTGGTCACACTGGTCTTTAAAATTGTGCACTGGCTAGATTTTTATAAGGCACACAGCTCCCATTTTGAAGTGTATTTTTCAAAGGTAATGGAAGGAGCAGAGCATGAGAAGTGAGGCAGACAAAGTAGTCAGGCCCAGTGGTCCAAGGAGACAGACAGTGTGACAGCACACCATGTTAGAAGCAATCACCCTTGGTCCTGTGGGCCTGACCATCAAGACCAGCTGATCAAATGAAAGGATGGTGCATCTCACCAGCTGCAAACTGCAAGCTTTGGAGAGTGTACCAGCGTACAAAACTTAACATTTATTCATAATTAAAACTACAAATTTGATGATCCTGGATGCTGTAAGTATGTTTTCCATTAAACATGTTTAGAGGCAATTATTCACATTATGAATAATAAAAAAAGATTAATCTTGTAAAAGAAATGACCTCAGTTGTGGTAAAACAAAGTCCTTCAGTGCATGCATTATTGCAAATAGGTGCATAAAAGTGGGCGGGACTTTAAAGGCTTCCTCCAGTGTTGTTGAAAGTGAAGTTGCAGCCACACTGATCCATCGTCAATCAATGTCTGTTTTTAATGGTTTTTCAGTGAGGAGTGTCCGTTTGTTCATTGTGCATCCGCTTCGTTGGATTTGTTCTGGTTTTGGAGAGGCTGAACTTTTTGGAACTTAAAGGGACGTCATCATCCATTTTTTCTTTAGCTAGCAGCTACACAGTGACTGTAGATTTTTCTTGTTGTAATCCACGTTGGCTCGGTCTGACCAGATTCTGACACAGTTCTTTATTCCAAAACAAAATGATGGACAGACAGACTCTCCATCAAATTTCTATGCACACAGTGACACATCAGTGTGGCTGCAGCCTCAATCTCATTTTTCAGAATGACATCTCCCTCATAAACCTGCTGCTGGTTTTTTACTTTTAGACAGAGTAAATATTTTATATCCAGTTATTTTATGTAATCATCCAAACTTTGACAATAGTGTCTTAGTGGAGTTCATACTAGCTTCAACTAATTTGTGGGACAAACTGTGTAATGACAAAACTAGCTTATTCCACACGGACTTTTTTCAGGTGGATAAACATTTTTCACGGCTGAATGGCTTGAAGTAACGATGCGAGACAATCCAGTGATTGGTGAGAAGCACTGTGCACTGCAGGAGTCAAAACAAATCCAAACTTCTCAAGTGTAACATTAGCCATGCTAGCATGGTGCAGCATTTGGAAAAAGTATTTTTTCTTTACTTGAAGGATGAAGTGTTTTATTGTGTTTAACAAGAATATTCTTTGTCTACTTTATCTACTAAGCATGATGGTCTGTCTGCTTTTGCCCGGTGAGAGCTTTCTGATTGTGTGCATTACTTTGAAAAAGTCAATCTTTTCATTCACAAATCAAATGTACACAGTGCCTAAGCTTTTATATTCCTATTTCATGCTTGCATCTTCAACCCATCAATCTCCTGTTTCTGCACAACTCTGAAGTTTGGATTCAAAATTGTAAATGATGAGTGACAAAATGGCATCTGCAAGGCAAGGGAGAGGGAGCACCAGTCTCATTTTAGCCAATTGTGTGTGGTGTGTAAACAGCCACGGCAATTTCGTAAGGCAGAGAGGCCGATCTGAAAAACGAGGCTAAGCTCTACCAGGAATCCTTCGAAACAGGCCTACAGTTTCTGGCCAAAATCTGTCATTAGTCCCAACAGTGCCAAAGCAATCATTGCACATCAGTGTCTGTGAGTAACACACCATAATGATGGCTTAAGGCCTAATTAATTGTTGTAAGGTAACATAGTCATAATTGTTAAACGTCCTTAAGTTCTCCACAGTAGCGCACAAGAGCACTGGACTAATTACACTGCACAGCCACAGTGCCTCAAATATACTGTACCTTATGTTGCAGCCTGGGTTTAAAAGGAAACACACCATATATTTTGAATTTAAAGAAATATCAAGCATTTTATATTGGCTATGCTTGTTGAAGCATCGTACATATTTCCAACAGTAAATATCACCATAAAACTCTACACGGAAACTGTAACCACTTTAAACAAGGCCGATTTTTAATAGACAGTACAGAGGAAAGATAGGTACATGGTATATGGCCTGCATGTTTTTTTCCACTGCCTGCCTGTCTGCCTTTACTGCCATCACCATATCTCAAGCTAAATCCCCTTCAGACTGTGTACAGATGGTGCAGAGAATGTGCGGCGGGTGAGAGGGAATTACCACGTCAGGTTTGCTTTTTTATAAATCCCGAGCTCAGCGCGGAAGCATGTATGTGCATCCCTTTTTGTACATGAGATCCCCTGGAAATAAACACCTTCTTAGCTCATTGCCATTTTTAACTGTAAAGCACACCTTAGGATTAGCGAAGGAATTTCCATTGAATAAATTCGCACAGTTTCACTGCTGTCACAAAACACCTGAGTATTACATGAACACCTGATGAAAGCTGACATATGGATTCAGTCAGTGTTCAGTTATGTGCCACGCGTACGAAAAAAAGGCTGCTATGAAACTTGCTCAGCAGGTGGAATGAATGTTTTATAAATTGGGGGTTGTGTAAAATCTTAGCTGCCTCGGCATCGCTGGCACAATCAAGCGCTCGTGTCCCCATCGTTTTGACACCTGGCTCTTGATTGCAGTAGCCTTGAAAATGGCTCCTTTTCAATAAAAAGTGGCATGAGCTTACATTACAACTAGCAATTACAAAGTTAATACTATTGCTGTCAAATAGAACTACATTCTGTTCTGATATATCAAACTGTTAGCTGTAACTAATATGCACTCACTTCAATGGCACTTCCAACCTAAAGAAAAAAATCCACTTTTAAACATTTAAAAAAAAGGTTTTGGCAACGTACCTTTCTCTTTAATGTCTCTTGTATTCCTGGGCTTGATGGTCTTTCCTGGTTTTCTCCTATTTCTGTGAAAAACTGGCCACATGCAGACGATGTTATGCCAGGTTGAGATATTTCCAGCAGCTGTGATGCGGTTTAATAGCTGAAAAATGTTCAGCTATCTAAAACATCAGTGGTATAAGCATCAAGTCTCCGTGTCGGTCCTTCATAATCAAAAAGCAAGGGCTTCTTTGAAGACCCAGTACTTTGCCCAAGGGCTGCAACTTGATTTCTGGGAGTTGTTGAAAGGCATTTTAAGGAATATAGGAAATTACTAAGGGAAACGGGCACACCAAAAAGAGAACTTCATCACCGAAAACTACTGATCACAGATAGATATCTATCTAAGCCTTGCTCAAGGGCGTAGCTATCACCCAGAGTTTTCCTCTTGGTCCAAGGGATCAAACTGGCAACCCTCCGGTCCCACGCCTTCTTCTCTAACCTGCTCAAACCTTTAAGCCACAGCTGCTCCCCTTCTGTATGTCTGAATTGTCTGTTTTAAGTGTAGATGCTGGTAGGAGAAAAAAAGTTTTCCTGAGATATGCAAAGTTGTGGCATTCTAAAATTGTGTGTGGGAGGTCGGTAACAGACGCTGCTGTGGTTATCTTGCAGCAAATATTCAAACGGTCACTTCAGGCCAGTTAAGCCTAAATTCCTCCCACTGCTTCCTTTTCATGCTAGCTCTTCGTATCCCCATACGCTTACATCATTCACCCAGCTGGACTCTTTTCTATTAACCTTTGACATTTTACATCAAAATATTTTGAAATGTTGCCTTTCATAATTGTGAGCATTGGGAGAAATCTGGAGAATATTTTATAGAATGTGACAAACACCTTTCTAGTCAAAAAGAAAGAAAAAAAAAGCTCATAAACTATTTCACTTAAAGCAATTATAACAACTCAATTGAGATCAAGTAATCCTTCATCTTTATTTGACCTGCTCCCATGCATGTGTGAATGAGTGGCCTTCAGAGTGAATATAGGGGGGTGTTTATCATTTTCAAAGGCAAAAATTTCAGTAAATCCTCCAGTTTCCTCCCTGAGAGTGAAACCCAACTGTAGAACCTGGGTGTCTGTCAGCTCTGCCTCCACTGGGACTCTGATGGGGCTGGAACTCTCCATGAACCTTTGTGAATTATTCATCAGCACATATAATGTTGGCAAATTATTTTATATGGTGGGGAAAGATTCATCTTAGGAGCAGGAATTGGGTAGGGAGAAGCTAATGTGTTTATTATGCCAAGATAATGGCATGAAATGGAGGCCAGGGGTGGAGAATTTGGAGAAGTGTTTATACTTTATATTCATTGGAGGGTAGCATCTGAATGCCTTGTGGTCACATGATGGCAGATGTCTTTTGGATGCAATTTGTTGGTGTGTGTGTGTGTGCGCGCGTGCACGTGTGTATGCATGAAGTAACATGACGCCAGATGTCTTAGATGCTCTGTGTGTGTGTGTGAGTGCATGCTTGTAACTTATAGATCCGCCTAGTCCGGGTTTCAGTCCACGACCAATGTTGCTCTTGCTTTTATGGCTGTCGTCGAAAATAGAATCCAATAAATAAATCCCGGCACTTCTTCTTCTCCGAGTGGCATTAGAGAGAGGAGGGAGGGTCGCTTTGTGACTGGTGTTAGCTTACATCCATCCTCACACGGCTAATTTCGGCGCCGTAATGACATCGCATTATCAAGAAGACAAGCTGCGTTTGAACCCGAGCAGGACTGTTGTGTTGAGAAGAAAGACCCCATTCAGATATGTCAGCTTTGTCAATGGGGAGATGGGATCTTGCAGCTCAGCTATCTAGAAATAAAAGTTTGCTTTTTTCCTTTTCATTTATCGAAGATGTTTAAGCATTACATCAGCATACTTTTTGATGCACCTTTTGACTGACGCTTGCATTTGATCGAAGTTTGACATTCAGATCACAGTTTCCCCGGCAGGTTTGAGGGACACCTGCATGTTAACAGTATTCATGAGCTCTGCTTGTTTTTGTTTTATTTTTTGCATCTAAATAGATTTCTTTTGTCTTAATAAAGTAAAGGCTGTTTGGATTTCCGGCACAGCATTCAACGCACCGCTCGAATGCTGAATACAGGACATTTCTGGCAGATAATATATTCATATTGTGCTACAGGAATGTGTCTCTTCTTTGCCTTTCATAAATTGGGGTCATGTGATATCTGTCACAGCAGAGAATGTGCTTAGTGCTGACAAAGTCATGTTGACATTTTTTGGAGAGGAAAGCACAAAAATAAAAAAAATAAAAAGTCTCCTAGGAGGAGGAGGAGGAGGAGGAGAAGAAGAAATTAAATTGCCTCGCCGCAGCCTGTGTTAAGAATGAAAACCAATCAGCCGCCCTTCAATTCAAACTCACTGCTGCACAAGGATTGGGAGGAATATTGACATTAGTAGTAACAAATACACTGTCCATTTCAGGCCTCATGTGTGGCTAGTTGCAACTGTACTGATAAGATTTTTTTTTTTTCATCGACAAACCATTTTAAACTTGATGGATTCCTGTGTATTTTACAAATACCGCTATTAGTTATGCTTGAATAGATTTGCGGGTATTGTGAAAGTGAATAAATAAAAGACCCCTGCCCCCATGCATAAAACATGCGTCAATATTCTTATAATTTCTGCACTTCATGTTGAAAGTGCACAAATCGTTTGCTTGAGTGAGCCAAGAAACATCATGATTGCACAGAGTAGGGTTTTCTCATAAAAACAGTTGTGATGACTCTCTCTAATTCTAGGAGGGAAAAAAAAAAAAATTCTGTCAGCACTATTAACCGTATCCCCAGTGGTGAGCTTGTGCTTCTGTATGGCCTAATTTGGGAGTTCTCAGGCTCACTTCTGTGTGAAATCCCTTCCAGTAACCTGAGTGTGTATTCAAAGCGGTGGGAAGGGAGAATAATGAAGTGCTGTGTGCAGACAGAAAACAGAGAGCATGGCATTAATGGTAGTTATCACAGCGTTAATTTGACAGTGACGGACCCAGAGTAAAATCTACATGCCTTGAACTGGTCAATATCTGGAACGTTATTATGTTTGCTGTGCAGAGGATGTGGACTTTGTGTGCGGATGGGAGCAATAAGCTGGTGTAAGCAATTCTACTGGAAACATATTACTTGGTGCTTAACAACCTATTTTACAATTAGGCGATTTGGAATTACTTCAAACTGAATCGCAGCAGCGTGGTGGGTAGCAGCCAATGCTAAGCATGGATCTTTTGAAACGAACGAAAAGAGCAAATCATTTAAATTGAAACTTTAATTTTCCAGGGTATTATTTTTAAATATGCTGTAAAATACTTTTGGATAGTCACAACAGACTTTTTTTTTTATTTAATTAACTCCAAAACTCAACTTGTTAGCGCTGAAGGTATTGCACTCCAATGTACCAGAACAAATATTAGTCAAGCACTGGAGCAGCAGAGTTGGCATAATGGAGTAATGAGATGTGCCGCCATGCCTGCTGCACTTTTCTAGCATTGCATTTTTAAGTTTGAGATAAAGGTGAAACGAAGCTGTTGGAAATGTCAATTGGTCGCTCAAGAATGTGTCGTGATTCATGCCTGCACATGAGCGATGTAACCCTGCGTTAAAAGATGTTACCTACAACCGGCTTGCTGAAATGACGACTCTGACAGCATTCCTCGGCAAGGACAGTGACCAGTTAATTCCCATTATATTACGCATTTCTGTACAAGCCGAGCAATTCCCTCAATCAGTGTCCTCGGTGGGAGTCAAGATCTCCGCTGCTCATTTTGATTTGATGTTTTGTTCTGAATAAACCAATTTAATTTGGTGTCTGAGTCAATTTCTAATACACTTGAGAGCCGGCTGCCTGTGATTTGACAGGGATCCAGCCTGGACGTTGTGTGAGACCTCAAGGTTTGCGGAGCACTTTGTACACAAATCTCATCATCATGCTCATTTGGGAGAACTTCTGCAAACTCCAGGCGCAGACGGTTGTTTATGCTGAATAATAATTGAGATGTCATGTTGTGCTTGTTATCTGCTGCACTAGCTAAAGGGAGATGGCAAAGATAACAACCCGTTTTTCTGCCATATTTGTGAAATTGGTACTAGAAATGGACAGGCTTGAAGTAGTTCCTTCGGCTCGGGTTTAAAACAGTTTGTTCTACAAGCACATCTCTGCGCATCGTGCTCTTATGTCACCTTAACGATCAAATTGGGATGTGAAAAAGCGGCGTCCCTCTTTTGTCAGGCTAAATTAGCGACCTCACTTGAACTTGCTAACATTGCACAAGTCATCGAAAGTCCTCTTGAGATAGCAATGCCTAAACTTGCTGCAAGGGCTTCGCTGAAAAGCACCAATCCCCGAGGTACTCTGCATGATATC
>OMLF01026359.1:0-10457 GCA_900302615.1 Holocentrus rufus | reverse complement strand
GCCGAAACCCACCCCAAACCACAAATCGTGCAGGCTGCCTCCCTCCTGGCCGCTGACCCGCCCGGCTACTGCCACTCTCAAACTTTCCCAGATTCACTCTCGTACACAAATAAACACCAGCCTGTACAGTGTTACTATTGTACACTTAGGTACACAAACACCTATGCACACACCTGTCTGTATATAAACACACACAAACACACACACACACACACGCTTATTATTATGTGGCAGCAGGGTCGAAGGCGTCTTCACGTTTCCTGATTATATTAAAATGAAAGTTTTGATTGACCTGACACAACCTGGACCACCTGGACCATCTCTACATGACCTGTTTACTCAGCGATAAATCTCAAACATTAAATGTAAATACTGCTTGTGCAATATTGCTTTATACAATCATTTAATTCCCCTAACGTCATTTCACCTATCTGAAAGCTAACTCTACAGCAATGACATGTGAATGAATATTGCTGTTTATAACTTATATAAGTGGTAACATCAGTCAAAAATCTACAATCTGTCTACAGCTTTTGATGATGAGCATATATATTATAAATTCTGTGAAATCTCTCATGTAATTATCTAATGACAAAATGACAATATTACAGTTTTTAAGCCTATAATAGTCAGCTGACTACATATAAGTGAAATAATGAAACTAGACTGGATGTTTCATATTTGAATTACGGTCATATAGAGCAGTGTTTCTCAACCTGTGGGTCGTGGACCAGTACTGGTCCATAGATGACCTTCATTGGGCCACGGACTGGCACAACATATTGCTCTAGTGGTCCATGTGCCTTGGTCTGTACGTCATAAGTGATGGTGGAAAAATACATTGAAAAACAAAACAAAACAAAGCTTGTCTTTCTCTTTTACGCTAAAAAGTAAATAGTCTTAAATCATAAGATAATATCATTTAAAATTGGTTCCAGTGTGAATTCAAGTGTAGAAATCCCATTAAGTCATTGAATTAATAAAGGATGAAAATATAAAACAAAAGCAGTTGTAAATAAGTGGGCCTTGAGATGGAAGAGGTTAGACAGAGGACACAAAGCTGCGTCAGATTACATGGGATCAAAACAGAGCGCCTAATTATAGACTGATATGACAATTACAACAGTTTGTACTGCTTCATTTCAGCGGTGAAGCAAATGTTTACTGTGATATGTCAAATTAGAATTTTAGTGCAGCATAAAGTTTTGACTCACTCTCACACACACACACACAGTGTTTACATGGCCTCCAAACCACAGCTTACCCAGACTTCCTGCCAGCGAGGGGGTTGTGAACATTATAAGTTCTCAAGCTCGGTTTAATATGCTCCCTTTATTATAAAACAGGAGCACGCTGTCATAATAAAAACAACAATAATGGCGGCCGCCTCCTGAAGTCTTCAAGAGGCAGCCGGTGATTAAGATATCTGTGGCACGGCGAAGCAAAACATCCGAGTTATTAAGAGAACGTCTGCAGAGCGAAGCCAATTATCAACCTTACATATGAACACCGTATCCATAGTGTATCAGGCTTGATGTGCAATAACACGGCGTAATAAGAGCAAGGCTGACCCGATGTGAATTCCCCCCACAATCACCCACACGTGCACCCTGATGTCTGGCAGCAGCTGTGGAATCTGGAGTTCCTTGCTCATAGTAAATCCCACGTAACATAACGCAGGACAAGTTACACTGCGCCTCTCTCGCAGCAGCCAGTCAAACGCGGCTCTGTTTTCATTGTAGGGAGGCCTCGGGGTACATATTTCTGTAATTAGGCTTTTATGCTCAGCAGTTTTGCAGCTGTGATGACATTTGGGTGTCGCCCCCCTGTTTCTCACGGTCTTGCTGCCAACGCTGCTCCGGCCGCTGGTCGTCAGCCAAGACTGAGGTCTATGTGTCAGCCCCCACTTCTTGTGTACACATACACACTGAAAGAAGGTGCTTTTGAAAAAAATATATTCCTGGCAATTGGAAGTTAACCACAGCGGGCTTTTTTTCTCGTTTTTTTTCTTCTTTTTTTTTGTCAGGGTCAGTTTTCAAACCTTAGCTCACTGGTTTTGGGGGTGTGGAGGGTGGAGTTAAGACTGGCAGTGGTTCTGTGTACAGCATGCACAGAGCTTCCTTGTTTTTGTGCTTTGTAGTATCTCCAGGTGATTTATTTGCTTTTCATAAAAATAAAACTGATTTGAGTTCTAAAAATGATTCTTAGAACGATTTTGTGTCCAGCTGAAATATGTAACCTAACAAACTGTTGCACTCCTTTAACTTAACACTATTTTCTCTCCTTTTAGGCTATTGTCTTCAAAAGTAATCTATTCGATGTTCTTTTTTTATTCGTTTATTTATAATTTTTTGTCAATAATCTTTTATTCTTCTTATTCTACTATTCTAGTCACAATGAAACCACATTTTGAGAGCCTCTCACTTCCTTAGTTCGATGTATTTCCTGTTGTAACAGGTTTTTCGGGTGGCACATAGCATAAAGATACATGTTTCAAAAGCGTAAATCAATGGGACACCAGTTAGGTAAAGAAAGGCAGTTTCATTTGATGGCAGGGAGGTAATTTTTCCACAATCTGATGTTTCTATCGGTTGAAATTTTTGTTCATGTCTACTGCTTCAGCATGACATCACCACTGATGATACACTGTTTTCCAAAAATATATAAAAATCTACATTTTGTGAATTTTTTGGCATTTATTGTTAAATAGGTGAATATTCCAGCATGGGAAATTAGCAAGCTGATGAAGTAATTTTTCATGTTTTTAAAAATGACTAAGTTGACTTGTTAGTGGTCTTGACAAACTGAACCTAAGACAACCAAATAATGAATGAACGAGTGCAATTCAACCAAAAGAGGACAGACCTAAAGTACAGTAACTTTTTCCACACAGGCGATGCTCACAACACAGGACTATTGTGTACAGAGCAAAATATCTGACTTCTGCTACTTTTTTCGGTGTGAAAAATGCCTCGTCTTCCTCTGTAAATACGCATCACAAAATGATTTCCTGGTTGGGAGGGACCCGTGGCCGGGGAGGGGCGAGCAGGGCGCAGGCCTGGGTCCCAGGGGGGTGATAATGGTGGGTGTTCCTCGCGGTAGCCCCTGTCTGCCCGTCTGCTGGTTCTCAGCTGTCCTCCAGGAAACCTCGGTCCAGCTGCTGCCCATTACACCAGGAATGTATCCTTGGGTCGGATGCCAGGAGTGTGGTGGCACATTAATAATGGAGTGACCACCGGCCCAGGCCACTTGTGAGTTATTAACATTGCACACACAAATCCTTCCCATGCCCCTCCGCTCCCCTCCCTTAACTCCCACCATGGCAGCAGCTGCCAGACTCCTGGTTTCCCAGAGTCAGGGAGACGGTGTGTGTCAGCATGTGTGTACTTGTGTGAGTGTGTCTCAGGGTGGATGGTTTACGGGGTCATGGTATCTGATTAATTGGTCGGATACGCATACCAGTGGTTCCTGTTTTGTCTGTCACGGTTTAGGCCAATTTGTCTAATCGTTTGACACGGCTGAAATTTTACAGCTAACCAAATCGCTAGAAACGATATCAGTTATCGTGACAAAGTCTGTCTGCATTGTACGGATTATGGAACTCTATATTTCACGCAAATAATCTATTTTATTAGGGTGGCAGAGAGGACAAAAAGTGTAGGGAGAAAAAAAAATGGTAACTGCAAAATTCTGTGCGGAGGAGTAGGAAAAACATTTGATTGACAATGACTGGACATGGTGGTGAATGAGTCCGGGGATTTTAGAGCCACAAGGTATGATTCACTTCCTGTTTCTGTACAATCAAAGGTAACAGAAGCTCTGAAGTGCCTTTGAATCGCCAAAAGGAGCAAACATAATTACGTTCGCTTTAGGCCAGCTTTATAAGAGTACACCCAATATGGAGACCGGCATGAATGTACATCACAGATGTTAGAAGTCCATTTAGTTCCTCTGATCATCCCAATGCGAAACATTTTCACTATTGTTTGAACTGCCTTGATTGACAGAATTTGAGGACTCCACTCAAGTGGCAGTGTATCAACCAGAAAGTGTGTTACAAGGCCCAGGAGCTTGCAGACAACCGTTTTTCTTTACATAATCTCTCTCAACATATTCAGGCATTGAGCACCTGGGCGGATCATTTTGGCCCTAATGATATGGCCTGACAACAAAACAACCCAAAAGGTACTTGAGGGAGGTTTTTGGAGCCTGGTCCTAATTACAACACAGGACAAAAAAATCAAACCGCCCTGCACTTAATTGGCTTCTTTTCTTTCATGGTCCTATACGTGGCCATTCAGTCATAAGATGGAGGCAAACAAAACCTTGCTCTCTCCTTGACCCAAAACGCTCCTCTAATTGCCACTGCATGGTCAGCCACAGCTGTAGGAGGACTATCCTACAGTTTGGCATCCCAAAGCTCCATATATGAGACAACACTTGCCCATAAACATACAATGGTAGATCAGGGAAAGAAAATCAAAAAATGTAATCATTGCTATACTCTAAGAACAGTTCCCACAGGCTGAAGAACCTGGGCTGAGTGTTATTTATTAATATTGTTTATGGCTTTTCTAGATGTCAAAAGATGGGCTTTGCTTGTTAAACTCTCTTGCACTGAAGTATATTATAAATGAGACAGGTTTTGCATTATATGTCTCTGCAATAATCTGGGTATGTGCAATTGATTTATGCTGACTGCTGAGATTGTGCAGTGTGATTGTGTGCATTTCTACAGATTGGCCGATATGTTTTAGACTTATCATTTATGTATTATTCAATTGATAATTCATTGCTTCTTATTAATCAGATGATTGAACTTACTAATCTTATTAATAAGCATGTTTTAACCTCTTGTCTCTTCTTTTTGTACCTTCTTTTGTACTGTGTTGGTGTCCAAGACAAACTTCAGTGAAGGCACAATGAAGTATATTCTATCCTATCGTATCATAAACAATACATTAGCAAAAAGTTCAAATGACAGCAAAGTATAATAAAGTAAATTTTGCATCTTTTCCAATGATTGATCATTTACTTGCTGAAGTAAACTCCCCATGTGGGAATACAAGCAGGTTAAAACAAATATATTATTTACACTATTTGATCCCGCTGTGTTCTGTAAATTCAACATCTAATTGCATATTGCCACATGTTGGATAGAACTCATTGTGAAAATGAACAGGTGTTCAAAATTCACTCGCACAATAAAAAAAACTCACGGTCTGTTTCATTCATGCTGTGGCTCATCTCTGTGTCACTGCGGTCAGAAATGTGTCGTTTCTCAGGCCTCTGTGATGAGCGTCACCTCAGCTTCATGTGTGTCCTGTGGAGGTCGTGACCCTGCACATTCACACATTTGCTATCTGCACGGTGGTCACATGCCAGCGCAGGGATCCGCCAGGATGACGACTGGTAAGACATCTGCAGACAGACACAGGCAGAGGGACAGAGACAGCCGAGTGTCAGGTGGTCACTTCTGCAGAGAGCGGAAACCGTATGTGAACACGTCAAAACTTTCAGCAACTTTTAAGGTAAGGGAGTTGTATGGAGGATAATACTATGAAGTAAAGAAAATATAATAAATAAATAAAATCGATCAGAAACAGTTCTCCTGTATCTCTGTCAGTATGTGAGAGCACATGCAACTCTCATTCACTCATTCCCTTGCAGCTTAGTTGAATACCATTCACAAGCAGACAAGTGGAAGAGCTGTTAGTGGCTGCATGTGTGTGTGTGTGTGTGTGTGTGTGTGTGTGTGTCTGAGCCACTTTGAGGCCACTGTGTGGGACCCTCTTTTCACTCGCTTCCCCTCGCACCGCTGCTTCTAATCTCTGACCCCCATCAATAAGATGCATTTAGAGTCCATCAAACAGCCGGGCGGCTGCACAGGCAGCCGGGCACCGCTGGGGGGAGAGCCATGGGAAACACTCCCTTAATTGTCCCCCGAACCTTTTTAAAGAATATTAAGCTGCATTAGCTGACTATGAGCCTTTCTTCGTGGGCCTTTCTTCTAGAGAGGGCTACAGCAGCCCACTCAGCCAACAGGCCATTAAACGTGACAGGTCTTTGTGGAGAACAGAGAGACAAACTCCCAGAAAAGTGCGGCTAGCAAGGCCCTGCTTAGGAATAGTGAGGCTAACAGGTTAGCTGGCCTTGTGTCTGGTTTGTATCAAGCACTTTGCCCTGGCTGACTCACTCCCACAGCCGCAGATCTATTAGGGGCTATTAAACATCCCACTGGAGTGTGTCTATACCACTAGCCATAACTCTGGCAGGGATATATGACTCATTTTCAAAGGGCAGATAGACACATAGTGGGAGAATCATTAGCAGTGAGATTTTCCAGTGCACGTGATCTCATGGCTGCACTTCTGTGCGTCCTCCTGTTACCACCATGACATACTTGGATGGTGGAAAGCACCTTGTGTCACGATCCAGTGAATACATATGATTTTAGTCATGCAGCATGTGCATAAGCTATTTCAATCAAATTTAAAATGTACAGATTGTCCATGCAATTAATCCTTGCTAATCTATGATTTAAACTGAGAGAAATCCATTGATATTTTGGATGTGAATTGTATTCTCCCAAGTCCCTGACCTCGTCATTCTTTGGGGTGCAGATATATTGTCCGTCACATTAGCCACATTAAGAAGACTTTGGGGGCACGGATGGAGTGAGCCATGTGTTACGGCTGGTGTTAAGCTGGCCTGAACTCCCCGCATAACTCTGAATGACACCAGGGGATTTAGAGGTGATGGCCAAGCAAGCAAGCAGGTTTCGCTCCAATTTGCAAGGTCATGTGATCTCTAGCAGAAATAATTTTGATTTAGAAAACAAGTGCAATTAAAGATCAGAAGTTTTTTAATAATCTGCAGCTAAATTAAATGTATTTATTGTTAGAGGTATGTATGCTAAGTTTTGATGACAAAAGAAGACCAGATCTGAATAATAACCGAGTAGAAAAGGAATATTTGTTTGTACAAATTGTTAATCAAACTCCAAATTCAGGTGTTGCTTAGCCTCGTCACAGTCTTTCCTTAAAAACCACAATGTGACTTAAACACATTTACTCATCAGCAGATGTACTATTGACTGCTCTTTTACAAATGGAAATGTCTGTTTTCTTCCCTCTTTCCAGTCATTATGTGTCTAAACAGCTCACTGTGACCTTGTGACATCATTACTCAAAAACATTAACAAATGTGTTCCCCTTCATGGGCCCTGAAAATGGCATATGTTACCTAGAATGGACCCTCCATTAATCAAAATCAGTTAGATGCTAAATAGGCAGATCCTGGATAAGGAGCCGGGACAAGAGCGAAGCCAGAACAGTTCATATAAGCCCAATGAAAGGGGATTGATCACCTTGTCATCCTGAAGAATAAAAAGCTATGGGAGAGGGAGAATTTTAGAGTAGGATGGTGGGATTTGGATAAAAGTCGTGTGGGGGTGTGTGTGTGTGTGTCCATGTGATGACGAGAGTACGAGAGCCCGTGGTCAGGACTGGGTGGGGCTTTCTTGTTGGCGACACAAAGCCGTTGCTGTGCAATCAGCTCGGTGTAAAATCGCCGCTCTGTGGCCCTCACAATAGCTCACAAAGGCAGGGGGCTGGTGGCTGGGGCGGGAGTGCGGTGACACAGCTGTGAGCAGAGCCTACACATCCCTGCTCAATATGGGCCCTCCTCACATCTGTAGCAGCTTGGCCCCTGCTTCCGCCGGGCCCCGGGACAATGGAGGCCCTCAGAAGACCCCTTTGTTGCAAACTTTTTCAGAGTTCCTTTTTAGCCTAAATCTTAAATATTTCATTAGGCCTCCTTCGCCCTTCTCCTTTTCTTTGCCCACCATTCTGAGGAGCATTGGCAGGACCTCTGCGCCAAGCCACCCCCTCCCCCGCGTTTTTAGCAACGCCCTGAACGCAACAAAGGATTTCTTCCAAAACTGTTTGGAACCTGCTGCTCTTCAAAAACAAGCAGTATTTAAGATTAAAGAAAAATGTGTGTTCTGTGCTGTAAGATCATAAAAGTTTAGAAAAAGCATAAATAGAACTTCAGGATTCTGTTATTCAAATTTTCTCTGACTTTCATCAATCAAAGATGCTAAGACATTATTGACATCATTTTAGCTGGAAGATAGCAAGTTGGTTAGGGGAGTCCACCAAATGATTCTGGTTAAAATGCAACTGCCAAAAAGTGTCCAAACTGCAGTAATACAAAAGCATCTAACTCACATACACACGTGAAAGTGCCATCATCTTATACCCGTCTATTTAAATGAATTAGCACTGAAAAGTGCTACTTTTAATATGTAATATATAATCAAATAATAATGGATGTTTGAATCTTCAAAATGATCACTTTTAAAGTGTTACTGCTGTTATTAGTATTTAATTATTCACTTTTTTGCACAAATAATGACATTTCTATGAAATGGACCAATGTGTGTTCATATATATGTGAAATCAAATTTTTCACAAATTAAATCAGATTAATGGCAGTAGATGGTTGGCACTCGAGTGGATGAACAGATTTTAAGGAATGCTTGAGTCTATCGAACTTTAATAATGAGAGTTTATTGATATTCAAATATATTCATGACATATGGTCACATTAGCTACATTGAGTGTCATTATTGAGTGTTTTTCAGTCACAAGCTGCTTGGTGTATAGGAGGGACGCACATAAAAGCCATGTATGGAGAGGTGACCAAACACTCCCATCCAAATATTAAACACTTGTTAATAACTTTTCCGGCCATGCAGCAGAACTTCTGTCAAGATGGATAAAGAGGGCTGAAAAGGATTTGTCTTTATGCTAAGCTTTAAACTGGCATGATTGGGCTCGGTGACAAAGAGAAGCTTTTGTTAAAAAAAGGAGGAGTGGGGGTTGATTTATCCAACACTTTAAGGGACCCTAATGAATAATTCAGTGTTATCATTCAACTTGATGCCCGATTATTATGTTTTTCTTCTTTCTTCACACGTGAGGGACCCCGGCGGACAGGGGGTATCATGCAGGGGCACCTAGGGGGAAGTAATGCGCACACAAGGACAAAACAAGAAAGGCCACAGCGCAGTCACTCCGCTGTCAGCTTGATAAATATAATGTGTCACCAATTAAAAACTCATTGCCATTCTTTAATTCAGCCAGGGCCTTGTTAACCGCTGCCTGGCAGGGAGGCTGCCAGAGTAGCCATGGCCTCTGCAACCAGCACCTCCATAATAGAGGCCCCTGCTTTCCCATCCTTTAAAAACCACGGCCCTTCCCATTGGCATGTAAATAAGACATTCATTCGGCAGCACTTTTCCGATAGGAAAAAATGACCATCAATGTCTTTGATTTTCATCTTTTTTGCCTGGGAAAACAAAGAATTCTATAGTTTCAGATTTTTATTCAAAAAAAGCCTTTTTTGGCCCTTTCTTTGGGGGCATTCTCATGGTAATCGTGTTGACTCAACTTTGTGCAACGTGGGTATACAACGCATATGAACCCTAGCAGGAGTCCATTACAGAAATGCCATTTAGCAAGCTGTTTCTGTGAGAAAGTCAAACGTTTAAGGGTCTTTTTTGTGCTGGTCAGGGACATGGGTCCCACAGGAGCAGCAGGAGTCCTTTGGGAGCCTCAGTGAAACTAAACGCCTCTCAGGTCTGAGATGCTCGCCAGCTGAAGTCTTAAGTGGCGAAAACACAAGAAAACAGGTTTTTCTTGGACATTGTCTAACTCCCTGTCATTCATGACTCTTATGCTCTTTAGCAACCTTTTCTTTCCCCTCTGACACTGGATAAGTACATGTGACAAACCCCTCCGAACTTCCCTTCCCAAACTGCACGAATTTCACAAGCAGATGATTGTCCAACTGATTTTCCAATTTAAAAAAAATCTTTCTATAAACCATGTGACAGGTTTTTGATCAAAAGAGGATATATTCTCTATAAACCACAGAGGAAGTAAAAACAAATAAATAAAATTTATGCCTCAGACTTCAAAGCACTGAATTACGATGCTAACAAAATATTTTAGGGAATGCATGGCTTGTGACCAATTAACAGAAGAATATCAGCTGACCTTTGAGGGAAAAGAGGCTTTAGAGAATAAAGAAAGTCTGTCTCTCTTCCGATAGTAGGTGTCTGCATTTCTTGTTGAGTCACTCGTTGAGTCAGTTTTACGAGTTTCAGTCTCCCACACGCCCTCTAACACATTGTCGCCGCAGCGCTGGGAAAGGATCCAGATTTGGAAACATTTCTAAGTGCTAAATTGTAGGAATTCAGAGGACTCTCCACGTATAATGCCCTATCTCTCGGTGTGCCTCTTCAAACCCATTTGGACAGTGGCGTCGGAATGTGAAATATCCCATTCGGCCCCAAATGAGCCAGGCCTGGTCATTCTGGAAACATTAAAGCCCAGAGCGGGGTACAGACAGAGCGAAGTATAAATATCTGAATGAGGAGAGGTCTCCCT
>OMLF01026358.1:0-18608 GCA_900302615.1 Holocentrus rufus | reverse complement strand
GGTGGGGGGGGGTGAAGTGAGAACGTGACTAATCCGCAAAAACCCTCAGGTGGAATGTGGATGGGAGTCCTGGTGTGTCGCTCAAGTGTTTATTACCAGCCATTTTCCACTGCCTCCTGACACAACAACACACACGCCACACGCCACACTTTCATTTCTCTCTTGGCTGAGCTGTAAGACTGGAGCATCAGACTCCTTCTTTCCCCAAATGAGATCTACTTCGCTTCACATCAAGCATCAAAACCTTCCAATGAAGCCAGGATAGCATACTGTTGCGTTATAAGACAGCACAAGCCCTGAAGAGACTTCCTAAAAACAGCATCAGTAGCGGGAGTAGTAAAGGATGCAGGGGTAATGAAAATTGTGTGCTGTTTCTAGGTCTCTTCAAGGGTTTGTTTTTTCCCTCAGAATTGCCTGATATCATTCTGTACCCCGTTGGGGTGAGATGCAATCAGCGACACACTCTCCTGCAACCCTACTCAACTCCCAACACAACCGCGCGCACACACACTCCAACACACACTCTCAGGAAATCTCCCTCGCATGCCATCACTTTCAAGCAAATTGTAAACACCCGTCCAGATTGGCAGATTAACGTATGGGATGAGTGCGAGCGGACACGCCCAGAAGCCTCCCTGATTACGATTCTTTATAGACTTGTAAAAAGATTCACAGTCCGATAACGGTAAATGCTACAAGTCGTATCTGCCGAGCCACGAGCCACCACTACAGGGGAAATTAGATTTGTGTCCTAATCAGCAATAAGCCCTCCAGGGTCTGTAACAAGTAACCGATGTGGGGGTCAGATTCTCTCAAAGCAAGGTGAACGACCGGACATGTCCCGGTATAAACACCTCTTCTTCACTCCGAGGACCCCCAAGGCCCCAACGCCATCGTTTTCACAGCTCATCAAAACGTCCTGCTTGTAGGCAGGCAGAGCGCCACGGGGGCAGTATCGGGATACAAGAGAGGCATTCATGGAAGTGTTCATTATAGAAACGTCATATGAGGTTCTTGAGGAAATTCTGGTGTATTTTTCCACCTTGGAAAAAAAAATTCCATCTTAACACGTCATTCAGTTTATTCAGTCTGAAAATCTTGTGGGGAAAAAAAATCTGTCGGTGGGATGAGACAGCAGCTCAGTCTGATTTTGGAATTCTTCTGGGACAAATAAAACATTGGAAACCAGTGGGATTTTCCAGTCCAACAGACAGATTTTTCCCTTATTTTAAGAAAATGTGGTTTTAAAACTTAATTATACGACAAGACTTGCTAAGATGAAGATTTCTGGTAGTGCACGCCTCAAACTGAGCAGGTTTTAAGTATGAATTTAGACCTCTTCTCTCGAAGATGTTTAAAATACAGTGTGTCTGACCTCGATTGCACCAGATCTGGTCACCCTGCTGAGATTCATGAGCTTCTACAGAACGTACCGGGCAGCAAGTTGGACGGAAACACAGAATCCTCAAAGCAATACAAAGTCCAATATGTGTTCGTTTAAATAAGGAGAATTTATGAAGTAAAATCATGAATTTTTTAAGCAAATTCTTATTCCAATGTACTTTTTCTGGTGTCAGTCAGTTCTATATTCCCTGTTACCTTTGATCATGCTGGTGAATCAGGACAGTCAGTCACCCATGACCGCTCGGTGGAAGAGTCGACACTGCAAAATTAGTGTCACACAGGGGTCCATTGGCAAGCCAGTGAGGCAGGAAAAAGACAGTTCATGATCTACGTAGCGTAGCTCTACACAAGTCCCAATGACTCCCGTGCCAGTTAAGTACAGTACCCCTGACGCTTGGTACTGTCCTACACCCCTGCACTTCTTTGAAGCATAAACCATAAACCATCTGTGTAATATGGTGTGAAGAAATATGTCCAAGTCAATTCATACAGGACTTTATTCTTGCTCTTCAGGGCAGCTGGAGAGATTTCAAGGATAAGTGATTATTATTTGATCCATTTCTGACACGTTTTTCGTCGAACTTGGATTTAGATGAGATGGCCAAATGGGACGGCAACTTGCTAAGATGTCTTGGAATAATTAAGCCGCTTAATGCAAAATTACCTAAATAAATAAACAAACACGCTGAGGCTGAGCCTGGCCCGTGCTCCTACCTCAGCACGCAGAGCATTTTGCAAAACAGGAGAAGTCGCCGTTGACCAGAATGCTGAAATGGCAACTCTTCAGCGAGCCTTTGTTCGGTAATTGTATTTCTGTGGAGCTGCTCTACATATCAAGTCGGATCTCCCTGTCGGTGACCTCTGTAAATAACAGTAATAAAGAGCGTGCTTGTCGCCTCCGGTGTGTCCCTCCAAGACAATCCACCTGTCACCATGTGGCCTGGCCCGTTCCCCCTCCTTACCTTGTTGTTGGCCACTTGCCGGCGCAGAGATCAGACGGCCCTCAGCCCTGGGGAGCGGTGAGAGTGGTTGATGGAGCTGGTGGAGATCAGGGCCGGCTCCCTTTAACACAGCCAGCACCTCCAACAATAGCCGGCTCTGACAGCTTTGCATAATTCATCTTGTCGAGTCTCTCTCCCTTTCCTCCTTGACGCTTCTCTCTCCCTCTCCTCTTTCAGTTTCTCTTCAGTTCTTTCTTTTTTTTTTTTCGTGCCTCCCGGCGCTCGGAGAAGGGGAGAGGGAGAACCAGGGCAGTGTTCCATCAGATGCTGCCTGTTTCCCCCTGACACCAGTGATTTTGGAGACACAGAAGTGTTTGTCTGCAGCACGTTGCCCAGCCTCTGTGAATTCTGGATGCCATCTAAACCAGATTGTGTTCGTTCTTTATCAAGGCTCAACGCCTAAATCCCATGCTGAGGAATGGATTGTAGGCCTATTACCTAAATGTACATGGAACAGAGTGCAGATTATCAGTGTTTCTGATTAATTAGTCTTTGTATATGAGAACTCTAAGGGAATCTGACCGAATAATGCCAGCATTCTTTAAATAAAGTTTTTTGATGTTGTTTTAATTGATTTCTACAGCAGCTATGAGGTGGCAAGAGTATTGAGACAACATTTTATTTTGCAGATTACAATCCTGTCTAGGTTTCAGATCTATACGCATGTGCATTCATTTGGATTTTGAAGAGCATGGCACATAAATAGAGGGAGAAATAATATGGAGGGAAGGAGAGCAAGCAAAACTATGGCAGCATTTACCAGCAATTAAATTTCAATGGCAGCTATATCCGTACCATATTTGGTGACGGATGAGCTCACTAAACTCGGTAAGAGTCTCAGGAAGGGAGATGAGATCTCGCTTTATGGCAAGTCTCTTGTCTCCGTGTATGATGCAGAATATACAGACATGGGGCGAAGCGATGCAAATCTCTATCGCCGCCACTTCATATTACAATTACACTCAATACACACTGTGAGCTTGAAGCTTCATCCCTCATTGTTAGAGCACATTTAGAAGACAAACAAAACTGCGCTATGAAGATAAATCACCCAAAAGCTAAGCTAACCCACTGTTTTTTTTATTTTATTCAATTTATTTATTTATTTATTTATTTATTGTCTGTGTCTGTCACTGGCAAATCATAGCGGTCACCATCTAATCCTAACCATTTTTGTTGTTTGCTTTTTTGTCTGTGTGAATTAAATAATAAAAAACGACATCTGCCAGCACCAAGATACAACATAATAAGCTGAGCAGGGATGTTTACAAATCCCCCAAATAACCCTTCACCAGTGACAGTATGAGTTATATATTCATTGAATCTTTAGTGGGAAAACTGCAAGCACAGCCAAATTCGCTTTTTAAAATGTAATTGCTAGGTGTGGACTCTTGAATATAAAAAAGCAGAATTTTACAATGTCGGTTTCTTCTGCAGTATCTGTCTCTATCTGAAATGGTAATGGCATGTTATTCACTGCATCCATACATATAGGCTCCAACGTTTATCTGTATCCAAGGCTACCTGTACAGTATTGAACCCACCTCTTATCAGAATAAGCTCTGCCTTCCATATCACACACCCAATTACAGCCGACCGTCTTAATTCAACGTCCCACAATTTGTTATTCTCTCAAATTGGTATCACTGCACTGTTCACACGGGAGACCTAAGGAAGTAGTGATCATCATTTACATTCACTTAATTGAGAATCTTGCAAGAGGGTGTAAACAATTGTCATCTAATGTTCTAGGTTACTCATAATGAATTGACTCCATGGTGTGCAAAAATAAAATCAACTCCACAGACCTGTGGCAATACGTAGACAAATCCATGATCGACCCATCGTTACGGAAATAAATTAAATTGCAGTGATACTGCAGCAGCATTGTAATGAAGCTACAGAGCAATCAGAGTGCCACGGAGGAAGATTGAAAGAATGAAATTCAAATCATATCTGTCCGCAACACATCTTGTAAACAAAAGAAAATGGGTTTGAGACCTCCAAAGACCCTGCTGTGTAAAAAGCAAAGAATTACAGTGGTACCTCATATAATTACAAAATGTCAATCAAACATCTGTCTTGCTTAATGGTCTAATCTGGACATCTTAACCAGGAGAAACCATCACTGCAGTCCTTCAACAAAGGACTATTCATGAGTAGGTGAAATCATTATCCAGACTATATTTGAAACGCACACAAACATACCAGATAAAAATACAAATATCACAGACATACTCTAAAGTGCTGACATTGGATGCCATTCAAATGCATCTCATGTGTTTACACAACAGACTAGCCCTCCCTTTCTTAGCGTGCCCAAGTGATATGCAATACAGCAATCATATGACAGTGGCAGACAACTGAAAAACAGGAGGAAAAGCTTGGATGCAGGATACTGCAATGGGAACGCAATACTCCAGTGTTCCTGGCATTGGTGCAAAGAGTCCAAATAAAGACTTTGGCCTACTGCTGGGCACCTATGTAATTTCTGCATAGGGAATAAAAATGCATACTTGACTAATATGAAATTAGAGACAATACAAATTCATGCAATTTTTGCACTTAACAGAGAATAATGTAATGAGTGTGTTTTCTCTTTAGGGCATATAGTGCCACATCAACCACACAATACAAAAAGAAACTGGAGGGTTTTTTTCTCCGGTTGTCAGCGTTTTAAGGAGGAGTATGTAGGTCATGATGGCACACTATCAGAATACTGAGAGACTGCAGGCCTTATTAAAGAAACATCAATCTGAAAATTCACCAACATCGTGCTGGTTTCTCTACTTCCAGGGGTGAAACTCTGAGAGTCTACCCTGTGGCGATTGGCCGAGAACAACTCCTGAATGCACACCACTCTCCGCTGGAAGTCAACGATTGCTGACCTGTATACCATTACACTGACTCGGAGGCACCGGCTTTACACTCCTCAATGGTCTGGTATTCAATATTTTCTGTTGCTCACCCTGCTGACAATAAAAAGATGGAGGAAGTGTTGCTGACTGGGATCCCACATGAACCAGCGTCTCTGCCTTGTCCCCATCATCGCTCTTCGTCACCCGCCAGACCTGCGGCTTTCAGCATCACAGAGGTCGCGTCAACTGCATTATTGAAGCCGTCAAGCAGCTCCATCGACAAGCTAACCGACGCCCAACTTCCCACTGGGCTGTCCAAGGGCCACAAAAGACCTGACCTGAGGCCCTTGGCAGCCTGCAGCTCTTCTGAGAAAAGTCCTCCAGGACTAATATTGCTTTGTGTCGGTATAGCAAAACAGCAACTAACAAAACCCTGTCCTTTGAATTGGGAAGTTATTTCAAAGGGACCATGAAGGGCACAGCTCTGAAATGTTCGCTTTTTCGCACGTCAGAAATAAAACCACTTATTTCATCATTATCTTAATGCGAGCCAGTCGATACATAATGATGACTAATGCAAAAGTCAATTGCAATGAAGTAAATCTGTTGATGTGCCGTACCTCTTGACAGAAAATCTTTGCCGTGTAATGTTCCTCGGATACCTGAGGACTGCTAATTTTTGACATGAAGTCCGTTTTTCACAAGAAGGTACAAAGACTCTTTTAAAGCCATTTTTACAAGGAGAGAAACTCGACGCTTTTCTGTTTGGCTCTCCCTACTAGGCATAGCCTGAAGCAACAAGGAGAGCTGTACTGTTACAAAGTCAGGCCCACTCCTCAATCTTGCCACTTGGTCTTGACCCAAAAAGCCCACCAGAGCATGCTGAGCCATAAATGTTAATCTGTAGGTTACAACAGTGTGAGCAGTGCTGCTCCCAGGGCCTGGCCAGCAGGACAGCATCCTGTGGCTAATCGCAGGTGGCTTTCATCTCAGGCTGCTTGGGCAGAACAGCTATAAACTGCAGAAACAATCCAAAGCTGCTTGTAGCTCAGCTTTAAAGTAGCCCATACTTGGCAAAAGAGTACCATCTATTTCGTAAGAAACAATTGCTGGGCTGCCTCTCGAGCAAATGTGTCCACGGACACCCACACACATGCACCGACACATTTGCACATATGAGCTCAGTGAGATGCAGGAATCAATTTATGTTATGAACAACACATTAGGTCATGCGGTGAGTCTACAATAGCCATGCAACGGGTAAAGTAGCCATTTCCCTGACAACACTCAGGGAAGACCGCCTCTCTAATAAAAGTGCAGCTGCTGGTATCACATCATTTTAAACAAATATTCAAGATGGAAAATGCTGCATTCAGACAATTCTTCAAGTTGACACAAAATTCTGTTTATTTCCTTGGCAATGAGCTATGTCAAGTTCTTTGGGCACCCACATGTTAATCCAATAAAACACATTAATGATCCAGAAACTTAAATTATACAAATCAGTTTCATATAATGTTCCATTTCAAACAGACTATCATGGCTTCAAAAACACACCCAGTATTAAGGCTTATACAGTCCCAATGCAGCTAGCATCCTTACCACGGTGCTTTTTCCATCTTGTTTTTTTCCTCTCGTGCAGCATACGATGTAGTTAAGGACCACAGCGGTAATGCATCAAGTGCTGTCACTAAATATCCCTACCCTAAGCACATTTCAAGAGCATGCAATCCCACCCCCACCCCCGAAATCCTGGGGTGACTTTCAGCAATAATTTGGCAGGTTGCAGGAAAAACTTCTGCCACAGAGTAAACTCTGTGCTGCAAGTGCCGCATCACTGTGCTGATTCCAAATAATCCTCTGGCTTATTAGGCTACACATTTCACTCTTATCATTTAAGGCCAGTCCACCAAACAAATACTGTGTGTCAGACTGTCCAGTGACAGAGGTTTTCTAATGCCATACCTTAACACCTTTTGAGTCACACACACTTTCTTTAAATGCCCATTTCAAGACCTCAAATGAAGCATGCTTTGCTGTCATGCAAACCATATATCATGATGTCCGCCTATTCTCATGGGAGGAAAAGGGAAAACATCCTGCGAGGGAAAATAGGTGAGACGGTGCAGCAGACAATAGCCAGGCAAGCAGTGTGTTAATAGTAACAGATTAGAGGGCAGCAATTATGTAAAGTAAATATGACATGGAACCGATCCGCTGAGCCCAGGGAACTGTGGGTAGTTTGTCAGGCTGCATTAACCTTCACATGTTTGCTTTGATGTGTTGAAACAGGCAACTCGGCCATGCTGTTAGCCATATCAAATGTGATAATTCGTAAGGTCATCTTTTGAGCCACCGTCGGCATTCACAAGTAATAGGGTGAGATATTAGGAGCAGGTCTACGCACCTACTCCCACACCTCTCACATCTCAGAGGAGTGGATAGGTGTAAAGGCAATTTTTTAAAGGGGGCGGGGGCATCTTGATTAGCTGCTCTATAAAACTGGTTAGGACAAGTATTCAGACCTGTATTATCCATAAATGAAGCTACGCTCATCACAGAGAATATTAAATTCTCCTAAGGAATAATGAAACGGGAAATTACTTAAGGACAGGGACACAGAGTGGCAGTGCTGCGTATTGTGTATACAGTACTCCTGATTTTCCAGAATTAATGAGATGATTTTAAGCTTCAAGCGTGGTAAAATCGCCTTGAGAATTTCCTGCTCTCGACAGCGCCAGAAAATGTAGTCACCTGCTTTGATTAGGGGGATTAAAGGGCAATAAAGTTTGAAGCTCACGCATTAGGTTAAGGCCTCAATACACAGCACAGCAGCCAGGCTACATATCTCTGCACTACATGTGTAGCGAGTGTAATGCTCTGACACATTATGGCATGCACCAGACAACCAGGTTATTGCTTTTCACTGTACAACAATGCAAAAGATTTCGACAGACTAATATTCACTGCACCGATAGGCAGCATTTCTCTCCCTAGTTTCTGAAAGGTGTAAACACAGTAAGCTTGTGTGATTTCATTTATCAGGACCCTGTAGCAGTCAGTCACAGTCACATGCTTTAACCACACCATAAGCACCGCAGATTACAAATAGTTGCGTGTTGTTTGATGTCTGCCTCTCGTCAAAATGACCCATCCACTGTTGTTACCATAAAAACACATAACACGATAATAATGCAAGTTGCATGTATGTTGTGATGGGCTTCCATCCGACCCCATGCTCAATATCACCCAATAACTGTCATTATAATGCCTTTACACGCTGGCACAGTGGAGACAGATTATTGTTCTGGTAGTTTGGACCGTTGTTTTCAAGCAGCCCACCGCACAGCCAAAGGCTAAAGATTATGAGAATATTGATCACCTCAAAACATACTGAGCAATACACCTCCCACGTTACACCTAAGAAAACCCCAGTCTATTTTTCCATGGTAATAGGCCATTTTATCATTTGCCTCAAGTAACTAAATGTTATGATTTGCACAGCAGCATCATGCCCTTGAGCGAGCCTAATTTACCAGTGAGACACAAGGCATCAAAAATGTTAATTATTTTACTATTTCAGTCAGCGTCAAAGGAGGATTGTGGAACAGAAAATGGCCTCAACTGCTGCAGTTCCTCAACAGCACTCAGGACAATAGCCATAAATCAATTTAGCCAGAGAGATATACTTATCCTTGCGGGCTATCATGTGGATTCAGAGGAGTGTGTTTGCAGATTGCTTACTGCCTAAACCACGCAACAATAAAAACCAGATCAACATTTCTCTCTGACTCATACCGACACACTGAGACAAGTCACCAGGTTATGCAGCCTGGAGACAAAAAAAAAAAGGCGGAAATTAACAGAAATTTAGTCCAAAACATCTGGTTAGATTAGCAGCACTTTATTCAGATGCTGAAATTATGCTACTTCTCAGAACAACACAGAATGCATGAAATTACACTTGGCATACACTGTATTCGTCTCCCAGTTGTCAGGCAACCGCCCCTTCTCCTAGTGAACAAATTTTAAAGCCCTTCTGCACATTTATGTCTAACCCAAAAGCCTGTGACTCCTGGTACCAAACACAACCATTCTAAAGGCCTCTTGCAGACTCATTCAAAGACTCTGATGTAGCACTCTACCCTTCTCCACCTGAAGCAGAGGATCTTGTAGAGTTTAGCATAAAGGGTGTGTATAACCCCACTGGCACTTGAATTAATAGTAGGTAGTGGATCGAGCAGGTTACCTCCATAAGGCATAATTGATTTTGATTTACATCCTAGTGAGGCTTTCAGCCTTTTATATTGCATTTTATGTGCGGATGAATTAACTGATTGGACCTAAGCCATTCCACAATGTCCATGGAGGGGGTGCAGCCCGTGGTCAGAGGTCGAGAGGAGGACCCAAGGGTGAGAACTGATAGACACTGAAAGGTAGATTATGTTCTTATTGTCATCACTGAGAGAAATATAGTTTGAGGTAGCTTAGAAAAAGCAAGGCGATAAGATTTACTTATATTCTAGGCCAATTTCTTGCTAGAATGACACCTGAAATAAGTAACACAATATGACTGATGGTGCAAAAGCTAATTATAGTGATTAATAAAGCATATAGGTAACCTTTATAGACTGACATATTAAATGTTAAACTTTAGGTAATAATTTATTCCCAAAATGGCACAGGACTCACAGATTTGAAATGATCACTTCAACTGTCCAGAAATACATGAGCTACATCCTCAGCCCAAAGCTTGCACTCACTCAGGCAATATTTCTGGTAAAAATCCACAAAATATAAATCAAAGTAAGGTGTAATTCATTTTAACAAGGTATAGGAGGGACAGTGGGTGGTAAGCCCGGCGGGCTCTTCTTGTCAGGGGACTCTGAATATTGTAAGAGAGCCTATAAACCACGCCAGACTCCATTACAGAAACAAGAGCACCGAACCTAGCGTTTATTCAAATTACGCGGGTGACACTGAAAGTATAGGCACGACTACGGGTAAAATAAAGCTGCCAGCCCAGGCTGCCACTGACACCTCACATCTTACCTGTGTGGATTTCAGCCAGCCTGTCCGAGGAAGCGGCACATAAACTTCCAGCGGTGCGCTCTGTCCAAACTTGCAGACAGCAGCGGGCAGAGTGCGTCGCTTTGTCCTTTCGCGATAACCGCGTGTGCGTTTTGGCACTGTAACGAATTTCTTCATAAACGCTGTGCAGCTCTTCGCAGAACCCTTTTGCCTCGAGGTTGCACGTTCAAACCGGCGGCACACGACCTGGAATGGCAGACTTGTGCGAGGACTGTGCTGTGCAGTGTTGTGGTGTCAGGAGCACAGGGCTTCAGCTGCCAGCTTCGTCTGAAACATGTGCTCCTAAGAAATCTTCCCCAGTCGTCCCGGTCGCTCGGGTAGCCTCGGTACTCCCAACGATCCCGGTGTCCCTTGTCAGAAGGTAACTCAGTTATGTCTCCTGTCGCCCCCGGAACACGGGATGTTTTGAACTCAGACTGTCCGGTAGGAATTCAGTAAGGATGCTGTGGAGGCTCACTAGCCGTTCAGCTGCTCTTTTGTCCGGTCTGCACTTGTCAGCTGATGAAATGCGCATCTAGCCCCTCTCCTCAGCATCGCTTCTAGTCTGCCTATCAGCACCGGTGTAGAGGTAAATAACAATGAGGGTAAACAAAAAATTTCCAGTCGATAATCATATGCAAACAGCCACCAGCATGAAAAAAATGGTTGCAATTTCAGGAAAACGTGTTTTCCTTAAAATACCCTATCCTTATACAACTTATACATCCGTATAATACATTCAAGTTTACAGTAAAGCATAAGATTGTAAATTCTGTTTCATAAATGTATGAATAAACTGAGAGGTGGGTTCATCCTCCACGACATCCCTGCCTATCAGTCTACCTGCCTGCTTTCCCTCCGCACACACTCTCCCTTCTCTTTTGTAGTGGGATGCTGTTCATTAAGCTTACCTATGGCAGCATCCGCTGCGATGTAATTGGCAAACTCCCAAATCTTCAGTTTCTCACATTTCGCTTTGACAAAAACACGCAGTAAAAGAAGCGCAGGCTCTTGCAACTACACGTGTTATTGTTCACAGAGGACTTGCAGCTAAGGGTTATTCAAGCTGTTAATTAAAGTGTTTGATAAACAAACAAATGTCTCGGTTATCACTTTAAACTTTTGCACAAGACGTCTATCAAAAAGGTGTGATCGTGCTGTTTTGCTTCATCTACTATCTCCAATCAAATGCATAAATTCATGCAAGGCTCAGTAAAAGTATTCCCTGTGTGGGTGCTATCCACCCCATCCACTGAGGTATATAAATTCAGTATATAAACTCAAAGGTCATATAAATCTTTTTATATTACATACATATTTCCCCATGTGTTTTACATTTATATATCCTACACAAGACTGCGATATGTTGTGGGTGTTACCCCAGTTACCCCAATCCTATCTGACAGGCCTCTAGTTCCTGTTTTCAGAGACAGAATTAAATAAAACAAAAATGCCTCAACATTTTGTAAATGTGAAAACTTCATCTTGATGAGCTCCAGTTGCAGAGATAAGTACACTTGCCCCCCGGCCATTTTCCTCCCTGAGTTAAACCAAGACCACATTTACTTTGAATTAGCTTTGTGATTGAAGAAAACATACGAGCCCCCTATCTGATAGGCTTCAAATGATAGCATTTAAAGGATCGACCGGGGAAAGCAGAGTTTCATTAATTACAAAAGCAACAGCCAACTAATCCTACTAGAAAGGCATTCTGAGGCCAGGCCATTTTGCTTCTGAGAGAGAGAGAAGAGAGAAAGACCAACAATACCGATGGTAGATCAGAGACCTTGGAGCTATGGTCCACAGGCCCATGGCTCAATAGGGGGGCAACTACTGCAGCTCTGACTGGGCAGTTTTTTTTTTAATCCCCTTCCTGAATTTCCCCCACGTCCGACCACATGCAGTGATGAAGTTATCACTGAGGACAGCTTTTCTCCGAGCGAAACCAGCCCTGGCCTCCGATTCTTGATTCTTCTATTATACCCGGAGCACATCAAAAAGTTGCCTCCATCAAATGGCATTATCTGCATGAAAGGCAACTTCCCAACAATCTATCTCCAACTCTGCCATTCAATCTTCAGTCAAGGGCATGCAAAAAGAGAGGAAAGAAAGAAAGGACATGAAAAAGGAGAGAAATTCATGTAAGGGCTGTTGAAGCCAATATCCCTTCTACTGCCACCTCCTCTTTCCTCTTCTTCAACTTGAACTACTTTTTTTTTCCCTCTTCTCTAATATTCTTGGGGGCTTTTGAGAGAGGCTGTATGTGAAAGTTAGTTACTTAGCAACATATTCACACATTTCACCCATATGAAGGTTTTTCTAAGTTTGGCACACCAGAGAGTTAAATGATAGATTAACAGTCCTTCACTTATTTGAACTGAAGAAAATAGCACATTCTGCCTCATAAAAGTGTTCTTTTACTACGCCTCGTCTTTGGTTTCCATCTTCATTTACAGATTTATTTCCGTGTGAAACCCTCTGCAAGGCTCCAGCTTCTCCACTCACACTCGGAGAGCATGTCCATACAGTCTACTGTGCCCTCTATTGGAGGCCAGTCACTTCAGCATTCAATTTCAAAGGCTAACTAGTGTGATGACTGATCACACAGTAAACATCTGCAGCTGTGTTTTACGTGATGAGAAGAAAATTGCGACAATTTGCAGGAACAATTTAAATAAGAGAATGTAATTTTAATGGTAAAGTAAGGATTCAATTTGAGTTGGTTTATATGGAACTTGTGGCCCACAAACAAGTTGTGGATTGATTACAGAGTGTCTAAATAACCGGGAGCCATTTTCATGTGAACGCCGATGCCTTTTCCATGCATCCTGTAGCGCGGTGCCTTTTTTTAGACTCAGATTAGTCAGGAATTGGCTCTAAAATGAAGTGCAGTAACGTACTACCCTATTATTTGCCGCCTTTGCTTCCCAGGCTACCTATGGCTTGCAGGGAGACTGCTTGAATACACAAAACATGAACCAGAAACTTCACCACTGAAGCCCAAGAGCATAGCATACATTAAAGAATAAAAGCCTGTATCTCTCTTCAGCTCCGTATGTTTTACAGATGTACAGTATCACCAGAGAAAACAGATGGGCCACACCACAGGGACAGAGAGAGTTGTGGACATTATAAAAAAACAACATTGACAAATTATGCATACACTCCCTCAGTCCACCAATATATGTGGGAATTTGTCCCCGTGGGTCATATAGTGAGTCCGACGCCGTGTTCAAAACTGTGTCCCGTCTTGTCCAATGTCTGTTAAAGACCAAAAGTAACAATGGATATGCACTCTGTATATATACAGTGTATGGCATTCACACTGTAAAAGCCATTGCCTTTTGTTAGTCTAGTATTGTGTTCGTCCAACTAAACGGACGTGAATAAAGGGATTGGAGAGAACTTGTCTTTTCATGTGGAAATGAATCCCTTCCAAGGGACAAAACAGCTTTCACCCTTGGTTATACAGTGAGGATTTTATGGAAGTAACTTCAGTTTTTTTTTATTTTTCACTCTAAAGGAAAAAAAGAAGAAATTTAAGACCCAAAATAAAAGTTTGTGTCAGCTAGTATCAAGAATTAGAATGAGATGACAGTATTTCTAGCAAAAAAAAGAAAAAAAAAGAATCCATTGTCTCTTGCAAAGTAGCCTCAAATTTATTCAGTTGATGAAAACCTTTCACGTTCGCCTTCAGTGAGGGAAGATGAAATGGAGATGGATGCTTTTCTGCCAAGCTTTCAAATCTCAGAGGACATTTCGAAGTGAAGTGGGAGGGGCTTGGTTCTCTTTCGAGGCCATTCTCCAAACATTTCTATTGGTTTTGGTAGGTCGCTGTAGCCCCTCCCATTGTGACTGAGGAACTGAGGAACTAGGAAGACAGAGAACCAGATCAATTTAGAGAAATTAAATAGATAAATAAATAAATGAGAACAAAAAACAAGGAGGATATAATTAGAAAAAAAATACAAAACATACAGATCAAAATTCCTACTTGATTTTGTTTATAAATAATCTAAAATTATTTTTTAAATAATTTTGTCCTTTATATGTTGCTAGAATATTGTTCTCTTTAAATCCCTGCAATCTTAGACTTTTAAGTTAAAAGAAAAAAAAGCTGCACTCAAATTTACTTTAATTTACTTTATTTGTTTTCTTTTATGTCAATAAAGCATAATCAGTTCACAGGTTTGAAAGTGGCTTGAGGTAACAGAATGTTTTTTTTTCTTTTTTTTTAATCAATGTTTATTAAGGTAAATCACAGTTTTTTTTAAACCTAATGAGCTGTGGAGGATTTTCCGAGATCTGACTAAAAAGAACTTAACATGAAATATCTTTTGAAATATCAAACAAGTTCATTGTCATTTTAAATTTTTCAAATGGATGGACAGCATCAAAGGGAATAGAACTCTGATATATCAAAGTTAGTGGTAGGAGACCTCTTTAATTACATTCAGTTAATTTCAAAAGCTTAACACGTAGGCAAGTGGACAGTGTCCTGAAATAAAGCACAGTCTCCCTGAACATGAGGGCTATTATGGTTAATAGGACATGGTATGTATTTACTTTATCAATATGTAAATAGTCAATAATTAGTCCATATCTGTTTATGGATTTATAGTAAAAAGCACAGATTCCACCTGAGGAATTTTGTGATTTTTTTCCTGTGTGTGTGTGTGTTTTCTTTTAACTGAAAGTTTATGTGGCTTGTAGGATAAACTGGAGCAGTCTGGAGTGAATGAGATGCATTCAAAGTCTGTAATAAATTTGAAAAATATATAGTCATGAATCCCAAAAATAAGGTTATTTTATATCTGAACCCTGCAAAAGTTGACTTTCTGGAAACAGAAGCATTTCTTTTCACAGCAGAAATTCACAGATAAAAAAAGGAATATGTTGTTACCTAACCTTATCTAAGAAGTAGAGCCTATACTGACTGTTACTGACAGCTTTAGATGTAGAGGTTTGTTCATTTTATCGTACAAACTGTGTAGGATGGGGGGTAGGGATGGGAGTAGGATTTGCTGCAGGAATAGATCTGAGAAGTGATAAGTCCATATTTAATTGTAAATATCTCCAACAATTGCGATATATTCGATACTGGTACAGTAGTCTAAATTTCTGCCATGACTTTTATACATTCGGACAAGCTGCTTTTCCTCTTGCATCCCTCATATCTTAGGGCAATTTGGTTGCAGTGCCCTGCAATCAGTCTTTAACCACACCACTTAAGAGTAAGCATAAATGGCAGACACATAGTGAGGCAAATAGCTGTATAGAAAAGCATGAAGAGGAAAATCTTGAGCCGGGTGAAATGACTGCTTTCCTTTAGAAAATATAAAGCATACTGGAAAGAAAAGGGGGCATTGACAGTCATGTAATCAATAACTTCTTTTTTTTTGTTGTTGTTTGTTCTTGTAGCAGTTCACAGCTTGTGTTGTACAAGTCAGATGTATAAAGATGGAGTTTTTCTTACTCTTCACTTGACACAGAGGAGCCAATCGCAAACATACTCTCCTGTCAGGTTGGAAATAAATGATCATACATATTGTCTTTTTGGACAGGCGAGATGCCATACAAGCTGACAGACGCTGCTGAATGTGTCTGTCTGAGAAGTTAAAACTATTCTGCACATCAAACTCTGTATAACTATCACTCTGTCCTTCAGGTTTGTCCTTCATTATTTTGAACAAGTGTACAGTAGTGGGTGGCTGCAGAATATGCCCTCCAAAACACCTTCCGCAGCTAAATTTGAATCAAAATTAGCATCACTTTGTTTGACAAACAAGTATTCAAAGTATAATAAAGATACATTAAAGTTTAAAATCCATTAGATTTTTTTGATGATGGGTTTCACTGAACTTGAGATCTCTTGGTAATCAAACAGTGTGGCCGGTGCTGACACGACTTTTTCCTCGGGTTTTCTGTTTGAGATTGAAGTTTGAGTCACTGTAGGTGGCACTCTTTTCTGTCTGTTCAGACCTGGTGGCTGCTGAAGCTAACTAATCAGTTCTTTTTATTTCAAACTGCTGCTGCCAGAGGAGTAAAAACATAAAAAGCATCACTTCTTGAGCACCACAAGAATATTTTCCAGGAAAACTTTATTCATTACTAACATAAGTTACAGATATACTGGATATAATGACATCAAACATGGACAACAGGACCTCAGATACAACATAAAGGGACAGTACAACACATATGACAGACAGTAAGTTACACTGCTACAATAATTCTCACTTTATTTTTCCTGGTAAGTCACCTGCCCTGTCAGTTTACATCCATGGAAATTATATTTCTTGTCTGTGTTAATGAGTAAAATAAATTTTAAACATTATTTTACTATCCGTTATACTTGCATAATCACACATGAAACAAAGAAAAAAAATGTTGTTTCAGTGAATGAGTAATGTCAATGCAGTTTTGCACCAGAAGTAAAGATAACTTGTCAAGCAGCGTCAACCCCACCTTAGTCAAGTCCAAGTCAGTTCCAAGACTGGGTTAAAAGGAGTTTGAGTCAAGACCAGGTCCACAGAGGGCTGAGACCAAGTCAGAGATCAGAGCAAATTAATATCTATCAGAGCAAGACCAATTACCAGTGCATACGCCTTTTTAAATATAAAAATAATGCTTAAAGAGTTTATAAAGGATCAGCAGAGATACAGATCTGTTGCAGGAGCTGTGTAAAATAGGGTTTTGGTTAATCCATGCACACAAATTTGAAGATACAATAACAGGATGTAATCCCTTAAACTGTTGGTAATGCAGGAGGGAGAAAATAAATAAAATGGGATTTAGATAGGCAGAAAAAAGCCCACTTAACAGAATCCAAGACTAAAAGAAATCCAAGTCAAGACATCACAAAAAGGATTTGAAGATCGGACTCAGGTATTACAGCCCTGTCTGTACCTTTACAGCAGCTGCACCAAGTCATATTCCTTACACTTTGCCAATAAAAGTGATTCTGATCTAATGTTAGCTAAGCACACCATTATGTTGTCCCCAGTTGCATGGCCGGCTGGTGAAGTAAGCAATAACATTTACTCTAAGAGGACTTGGTTAAATGTAGGCAACTTTTGTGTGCTAAAAGTGCCACGGTAACAAAACAGCACCATGTTTATCATAGCCTGAATGAACCGTACTGTACTCCAACACAGGGCTAATGAAGAGATATGTCCTCCATTACGAGGCCATATTCCTGCTGCAGCGATTAGAAAACTCTCCAGAGGGGCTCTATCACAGGCTTTCATTGAGTCTAGACCTTTGCAAATCTTCATATCCTGCACAATTTTCATAAATTGAAGTCTAATGAGTGCAGTTGACATAACTATGATTTATTGTCTCACAGGCTTACCAATTTCATCACGGCACTGCAAATTATGAATGTCATGGGTTTAATCATATTCATATATATTCCCAACAAGGGGAATATTCTAGGTCACGTGGGTAAAATGTCCTAAATGTTTTCTTTTTTTTCCCCCTTTTTTTTTATTGTACATGTCGTATGATAATACTTCCAAACATGCAGAGCACTAACAAGCTCCCTGAGGTGTCCAGATATTGTTAACGGCAAGCACTGAGCAATATCTTTCCAGGGATCTCTTTGCAACACACTTTGGTGCTCGGTGAAATGGTGGTATATTACAATTGCTCTGTCTTCAAAGACATAATCACCATAACAACATCAGTGATGTGTGTATAATTGGTAGATGTGAATTGGCATTGTAATTTGGTGACAGATTTTTATTTTTTATTTTTTATTTTTTTATTTTTTGCACTGTTTAGCTGATGAACACATGAAATGTAACCATGTATTTGCAGCAATTTGAAGCGTTCAGCTGTATGGCTGCTTTGTAAATATATCATGTATCACCAAACAGAGGAGGTGGATACATTCTTTTGTTACATAATCACGTCCTCTCGTGTGATCAGTCAAAAAATGATGATAAAATCATTGCTGCAATTATTAGAGCCCCTTTAATCCAGTGTTTACCGCAGCGAGACTGGGTGAATGGTCTTAAAATTGCACTCCTCTTGTGCTGGCTCAAATTAACATAGATCTGTTCTTTCATAGATTTACATTAAGGACAGTGACCAGCCAATTAGCTTCCTTTAACACCTCTAGGACCATCAAGGGTGTCCATTGCCGAACACTGAATGGCGATGGATGGTGTACAACAGACCTACAGTGCTTGGCCATTGTGAAGGCAAAGCAAGCATTGATAACAGCCTGTAGAACTATTGACATGATAACATTTTAGTCTGCTGGGCCACA
>OMLF01026353.1:0-13098 GCA_900302615.1 Holocentrus rufus | reverse complement strand
CCCTCAACAACTGTTTAAATCCTTCAATCAAGCAGGATTTCAGTTCTTGAACTGACACACCCAAATTGCAGTACTCCACTCAGCAGGATTGTGTCATGAGGGGAGCCAGTATTGGCTGTCAGTCAGGGGCCAGCATTTGTGACCGAACTAATTCAGTTCCACTCAACAAGTATCCTACTAATACTACACTTCATTCGATTTTTTTATCCTTAGGTGGTTTGAAAACAAATGAATGAAAAATAAATTCTATGGGACCTTTAAAAATTCACATCACCATGAGCAAGACTGGTGGAAAGCTCATTATCTGGAAGCCCTTTTACATCAAGTGGTTATTTAACTGTATATTTGGCACATTGACACATAGTGCTGCAGACCTTGTGCGATTTGAATTACCGCAGCTGCAGAAGAGGCTGTGCACTTCCATTTTTTTTAGCATTTCTTCATAAGACTATGACATAAGTAGCCCATGCTGGATGTGCTGCAAAGCTATTTTCATACAATTGTTCATATTTCCCTTTTATGTCTCTTTTATGTGATGATGCAGTCTTGGTTTTAACCATACGGACCCTTGCTGGCTCTTTCCTGCACCTCTCCTTCTCTCGCTTCCAGCCCTCCTATGATGTCAGGAAAGATAATAACAAGACAACAGCCCTCATCCACTTCAGGATTGTATGAACTACTGAAGACATTTTCTCCCCTTCTTCCTCTTACCTAAGGGATCAAGTTGTAGAGATGAACAAATAATCATGACATCAGTGAGTTGCGGGAAAGGCAATTTCATAAAACAAAATAAATAATAGAAATTAATAAATTATATTGTCCAATTTTCAGAAAAAATACTATGAGGCTTGCCCTATAGGCCACATCTTGCAGCTTTTCCATAAACATCCAACCAGTGAAAACAGTTATTTCCCTGCCATGCTTTACAGTGATGTTTTTCGTACTCAGAAATACTGTCAGAGTGAGAGCTCTCTCCTTTCCCCTTTGGTTTTAATGCAGAATATTGACTTTGTTTGACGTAGGTGCAGTGAGCAAAGTAAACAGCAACAAAGCAATTACACACTCGGACATGACTGGTCCTCCTATCTTCCACCGTATGCGGGCCGCCGTGGGTCCAGAACTTGCTGACACGGTGCTGTTATCTCCCATTCTCCCCGGTAACTAAAATCCACAGACAGCTCTCCGTGTCAGCCAATCAGATAACACATCGCCCCTTATTTCCATTCCGCATCGCATGCCTTTCATCCTGCTAGAAAGCATTTTGTTAGACAGATAGGATCCTACGCACAGTTTACTGAATGATGCTGGATCTCAGGAATGGAAAGAACGGAGGCAGTGGGGAAGGGAGAAGGGAAATAAAGAGATGATCCAGTGCTGAATCCACATCATGCTAGATCTCAAGGGTGGAGAGACAGAGAGATGAATGGCAGAGAGGGAGATGTTGCATGCAGGATCTCAGTGAGGAATGGCCAGCGGAGAGGAGGGGGGAGAGAGGGATTTCAAGGAGGGAGGGATGTATGGAGATGGATAGAGAGCAAGAAAGAGAGTGTTTTGAGGCAGGGATAATTGAAGAAGGGGGAGCAAGAAAAGAGAAAAGACAGAAAGTGAGAGATACAGACAATCCTTGCCTTTCACAACCCTCTTTCAACTCATCTCTACTGTGTCGGGTATAGGCAGGACTGGTCGAGGGAGATAGAATGAGAAAGAGAGAGAAAATGTCAGTAGAGCATACCGGACCCCTGTTTTGCCCGCTATCTATCTTTCTGCCTGTATGTCTGCCTCCCCATCAGATATTTCTATCAGTCAGCAGCGGGTCCCTGAAACACTGAGGCGTCTCTTTCTGCAGCCGGCAAATCAGATGCAGAGAGGCGGAGGGTGGGAGGGAGAGATTGAGAGAAAAAAAAAAAGCGAGTAGGAAGCAAGATATGAGAGGAGACGAGGATGGAGGGATTCATTAATAGAATAGGAATGAGGAAGGGGAGCAAGGGAGCATCTGAATCCCTGATATATTTGGCATCTTAAATGAGGGGTCGGATAGATCCAGTATATTGACTGTTTGGAGCACATCCAGATTTGATTGCACCACGTTCAGATTTCCTCGCTGACGTATGTGGTTCGTGTGAGCTCAGACCAAGCCACAGAATAAATCAGTTTCCTGGGGATCTCTGGGTTTACCGCACATTTACAATGGACAGGAACAGCCTTCCCATACAGATGATTTTGCTTGCTCGGCAATGCGTCCCAGTCCCAGTCACAACCACTTTACCCATCAAGTGCAATTAATGTTCTAGGCTGTGTCTTGGTGGCATTGATGCAGAGATATGCTGACAACTTACAGAGTTTCATTGTTCTGACCGACACACATGGAAGGTCACCAAAAGCTCACATACAATGCAGAGGTACTGTGCATGGTGTACAATAAACATTACACTATACATATCACTCCACAGGTATCCATTCAATATCCAACTTTGCATTCTTTGCATGCAGATTGGTCGAAGCTCTAAAGGAAAGTGCGATGAGTGACCAACAGTACACTTGTGAAGTGTGAATATTGCTGCGACTGATTATTCTTTTCATTGTTAATTTGTTGATTATTTGATTAACGATTTAGTCTAGAAAGTGTCAAAAATAATGACAAATGCTCATGGGAAGGGAGCAGAGCCCAACATGATGTCTTCAGCAGTGAAGCAAACTCAAAATATTCATTTTTAATGACGCGAACCGAGAAAAGTAAACAATATTTTTGCATTTTAGCGATCTCAGTGAAGCTGCAATCAGCAAATGTGTGGGATTTTTACTTGATAAGACAATCAGCCATTGAAATTATAATCAATTAATCCTCTGTCAATCTATTAATTGTTTTCGTTCCAGGTGTGAGGAAGTTATGTTGAATGAAACGAGAATTACATGCATTTGTGAACCTTCATTGATGAGGCTGAACGCTGTCACATGCCAGGTTTATGCACATGATGCCAACACAGTCGTGCAGCATTGTGCAAAATACTATAAACAAAAATGTAATTCTATGATAACACCATAAGGCCTAAATACAACTTGCTTCAGTGTGTGCCATGTCCTTCCTCTGTGGATTGCTTAAGCTGACGCACGCTTTGTCAGCCTGCTTAATGCCGCACACACACATACACACACACACACACACGCAACTACTGATCCATTGACGCTTTGTTTTGTGTATGGTGATGCCGCTGCTTTGCATTGTCTGCAGCTGACTAAGCCGCTTCAGATATCTCGACGAGAGCCAACAGTTTGGCCACGACCCAGAATCCCAGATTTTGTCCCAAACCGCTTCAGTCAGGACTGTGCCAGCTGTGGTTTAATAAGTATATGGAGAGAAATAACTAGCCTAAGTAACAAACCCAATTTGTCATCAGGGTCAGGCAGATGGTTAGAGTTCAGCACGTCGGTGTGGCATTACGCTGCAATGTGTGGTTATGTGAAAAGGAATTCTACCTGCACAGGGCAGGAGGTTTGAATCTTCCACACATGGCTTTTATTTTGTCGTCCTGCATCCGAGCGCTGAGCTGTTTTCCACACTTATCTGGCTTAGCATCATAGGTGGCCATCTGTTTGTTTACTGTGAAAAGATGTAGGCTATCTAGACACACTGCATCTCTGCCTATTTTATCGGCCAGTAGATTTATGGTCTCAGGTTGCCTACTTTTAATCCTCTGTAAAAGGTGTGTGTGTGTTTGTGTGTGTGTAAGTGTGCTCTTCTCTCTTTTGTATCAACATTAAAAACATGCCTCTCTCCCTCTTACTCTCTCCCTAGCTTTTGCATCACGCAATCACACAAACATCTCTCCTTACCACACGGGCTGGAGAAAAAAAATGCTTATTTTCTCGCTCTTCCTTGCTCTTAGGGTTATTTTTATCTTGAATGCTTGTACGCTATGTGTATCTCTTTTTACCTCTGTCCCTCGGTGACTTCGCTCTTCCTTTCAAATCTCTCTCTCTCTCTCTCTCTCCCCTATCCTTCCATTCATCAGAGATGCAGTAAAAGGCCGTGGCAGCGTCCAGGTCACAGGCAACAGAGGAGAGACTCTGGGTGAAAAAGAGACAGTGAGAAGAGGGAGAAAAGAGACCGGAGAGCAGATCATGCACACATGCATACTGTACACACACACACACACAGAGAACTTGTGCTGTGCGTATGTGCATGCATTTGCTTGACAGTCATATCTTCCTGTGTGTTTTCCTGGCATAGGGACAGACAGTGTGCATACAATCCATGCGTTCCAGTGCCTGATGGAATTTAGAAGATGAGGATGGATGGGCTTTGGCATTGTCTAAATGTAAAAGCTTTCTAAATGTGAAACGATTTGTCATTTGCCAATACCTGCACCCACTCTGTCATGATGTTAAGAGAGCCTTGAAATAGCCGTGAAAGTTAGTTACCAAGAAACCGTGACGTATGTTAGATCTGTCATTTGAACACCAGTTGCGTGTGTTGAACACCAGTTAAGTACATTCAATAATTATGTCAACAAACAGGTTCCTTTTTGTAATGACTCTGCTAATATTAGACTGCGTTAATGTGATTCACACATATTAATAAGGCAATCCTCCAGACAGCATCTTGAAATTGACTGAATTGAATGCAGTGCTGGTGCATAGGGGCATGTGTCCCCCACACTGAGGCTCGCTTGACTTTTGACTTACAGCCTTATGAGGCGTTTAACATGGTGGTGAATGGGGGAGAGAATAAGCTGACAGGCAGAAAGAGCCCTCCTTGGATGGGATTAGCGCAGCGGCAGACAGGGACGAGTGCTTTAGATTGATTAAAGTGTAATCCTGCTGGATAATCATGCCTCCTGATGTGGCATGTGTGGCCAGCACCCTGTGTCATACTGCGCCGCCTCTATTTCACATACACACAAACACATACACAAGCAGCCTCAGTCACTCTCTCTCTCTCTCTCTCTCTCTCTCACATACACACACACACACACACATTTATACCCCTCCCCTCTCTCTTTCTCTCATCCTGTCTCCTGCTTTTGTTTCTTTCTATTTCCACTTTCTTGTGTTTTTTCCTTGACTGCAGATTCTTGGAAAAAGGTCGCGAGGAAGGGACAGGAGATGGAAAAGAATAGAAATGACACTTAATCCGTGGTGTCGTTTGTAAGTCATCTTAGATGTAGGTTTAACAGATGATTTCCTGCTTTAATACTGGGGGGGAAAAGAAAAGAAACAATTTCTTTCTTGGCCCCTTTCTTATGTGTCCATTGTCCATGTAAAGACGTGTGATATGTCATCTTTTGGCAGTCCTGTTATTAGGGGAATTTATGCATTTTTGAATGTGTTTCAGGGCTGGGATGATACTTATCGCGATTCTACAAGTAGTGCGATCCAATATTACGATTTATTGTGATTTTTGTTTACTTTTTTAACTCTAGACCATGGGAAAAAGTTGAATCATACACTTCTAGAGACATCATGAGTCATGTTATTATAACAATGCACATCACATGCCAGTCAGTCTTGTTGAGTTTTATTTAAGCAGCATCATTGCTATACTGCATACAAAAGTGGTAAATAAATTGTTCATGTACAATAGAATGAACAAAAAAATCTATACTTTTTGAAGTAAACTGCTACATTTAGCTGTTGTTGCACAGTAATATACTATCATAATACTTGGTTGCTGATTCGATTAAAAAAATCGTGAAAAAAAAAAAAGAATTGTGATACTTAAGAGAATACATTTTTTCCCCAACCCTAATATGTGTCCAGCTATACGACCACAAGGCCAGATCTAGAAGACTTCATCAACACTCATTTGAACTCTGACCTGTATGAGCCTATGCAGTTCCTTGTCATAGACTTTAGTAATGTGCAAACTCATGTCGTTGCCTCATCCCGAAGTGTGTGCACTATCTTGTCATGTAATGTGGCTCTGACAGAAGGTGGTAATTGTCACAGTCCAAAGACACACTGAATTGTGTCTATTTTTCCGCACTGGTTTCCTGGGATGTGTGATTCATGGGAACATAGTTTTCCTGTGAGGGGAGCTGAGACCATGGAATCTGGGTTTAGTACAGGGGCACCTATCTGCGGTTACAGATCCCAGCACAGACGTTATCAGGATGGGAAAGGAAAGCCCTGGGCTTTGTGGGAGCTCTTGTGTCTTGGGGTATGGGAGCAGCACTATTTATTTTAAGTTTGTATATCACAGCCGTGATCTGGATGAATTTATAAAACGGACAACGGGAATGTATTTGTCGTGCTCGCGGGGAGATTACAATGTGGTTTTGGTGGGCTTTGTGGTAACTGAGGTTTAGCCAGGGGAACACACTAGCAGCCAATAACATAAAAACAAGGCCTTTTATTTATACTATCTGTCCACTGTTTATTCTAGCTATTATATACTGTGGGCTGTGTAAGACAGAAGCAACAAAAGAAAGAGGAATGAAGTGGATAGTGAGAGAATAGCAAAGAACAAAGAGTGGTAGTGCATAGTGGCAATTAGGAGAGAAAAAGCATGCCAGAAAAATAATGACAACTTGCTGGCAGCCATAATACAACTCACTGGCAGCCATTGTACAAGTCTACTCATTTAAACTTTTTATCACACAGATGTACTGGATGTTTTTGCGGTGTTAACCATTATAATCTCTGTTATTTTTTTAGGGTATGATGTTATAAAAAGCCCCTTCTTTTTTATCTCACCTGCACATACATTTTCTCCTCCATTTGTGCTTTGCTATTCCATAATACTGTAGCCACTCAACTGGCAGCCACTTATCCTAACAAATGCATAAGACAAAGAACGTATGGGACAGAAATGGAATTAATTGTGAGAAAATAATGGAGCACAAGGATACAAGATAAGGCATACCGGTAATGAGGCGAGACAAGATAGAAATGTGGTTGGCTGCGATTCTGCAGCTATTTTCTCATCATCTAGGTGTGAAAAACCGCAGAGACTATATTTTGCATGTCAACATATGCACAGGCAGACACTCTGCACCCATTTAGTGTTTTATAATCTTGGTGATTACAGAGAAATAAAGTAGGCATGTGAAACTATAGCTCTCTATGTTGGTCCATGCTGTTTTGCTGAAGTACACTCTCTGCTCTGAATCATTTGCTGAATATTCCCTCTTTCTTCAAATCTCTGCCTTTTCCGTGTTTTTCTCTCGTCTTTCTCTCTGAATCTTTTGCCTAATCTCTGCTTCTTCCTCTCTCAGACACACTGGCCTCCCACATATAAACAGAGTTCATCTCCACCCATCTGCACTGCAGGTCTGCAACCATCTGCTCTTTCAACCTCCTCATAGTGGCTGTGCTATCTGTGGAGCTGAGGGGAGGACAGATTAAACTTTTTGACTTTCTAAACCTTATTTTTTTTCTTTCTTTCATCACTCACAATGTGTGATACAAGAGTGTGAAGTAACAGATGGCTTTCCTCGCACTGAGAAGAGAAGAAAGGGGAAGATAAGTTTACATTAGTGCTCATAGTAGTTATAGTTCAATTTAAAAAGTATTTCCCTCAGGCTGATTTAACAGTCTAGCACATTTATGTTTGGCCACTGCCCCCACATGTAGGAGGCGATCCACATCGAACATCATGGGAATATCTTGTTGGAGAGCTTGACTTGAGTCGAACCATCATCTTGACCAGGTTTTTGTGGGATCGACTTATGGTACAGCATTGGGAAGTGTTTTCACAACACAAAATTAGCACTTGAACTACATTTTACATTGGTTTACTTATAGCTAAACTCGATACAAACTTTATTAGTGTTTTTAGTAGTTCACTTTTTTGTCATTTTGAAGTGTAACCACCAATGTTTTGCAAATTACAAGAAAGAGATAGTATTTTTTCTCATGTTTTTCTTTTAAAATAGCCCCCCTCATCCTGACCACTTTGGTCTGGAAATTTAGTTAATAAAATCATATTTCCCACAAAAGCAATCATACTATCTGTGTCTTTGTCCTGTGATGGACTGGTGACCTGTGCATGGATAGCCCCCTTCTTCCTCTTTGAACCTTGAACAGGAATAAGTAGGTGTTGAAAACCGGATAGATGCATGAATGGATGGAGTAACTGTAGTTCAACTTCTTCCAGCATGAAGAAGTTTAGAAGTAGCTTCTCCGACACTGCCGGGCTGACCCTTTCACACTGACAGCAGGCCCACATATTTCCCATGTCGCTAGTCCGGTGTGAAAGCGGTTTAAGGGAGGAACAGCATGGAGTTGTCATGGTTTTTGTAGCCACAGAGGGGAAGTGGTGAAAGAGAGAGACAGCGAGAGAGAAGGAAAGAGACAAACAGAGAAAGAGAGCAGAGGCATAAAGCAGACAGGTTGGAGAAAGCAACGCCAAGTGTGTGCTCAGTCCAGCAGCTATAATAAGAAAGGCAGGAAACAAGCATGGCTTTATTCCACCTAGTGAAGAGCACGTGTGCGAATGTGTGCGCGTATGGCCCTTTGAAGACTAGGGGAACCCCAGTGAGGTGACCAGCAGACTCCCTAGCTTTGCCAGCTTCCTGTTTGTGGTTCATCTTGCCCGAGCCCTATGATCACAACCATACTGAATGTTCTTTGACACACAGAAAGCCGCCCAGAACAAACTGCCCTGCTTATAACTCCCTCTCTCACAAACACGCACACACACACTAGGGCTGTCCTGAAAACTGTTTGGCTCTCAAGGCTCCGGTTCATTTTTGAAGCGTGGGGGAGGCGGCAGGGTGTTAGGAGTCCCAACTGCCTCTTGTTTTTAAACTAATGTGAGGTGTGCGTGTATCACCATCATTGTGCGGCAACAAGCTCATGAGAAACTGCATCACTTTTATTTTTATTTCTTTTTTTTCAATACTTTTATTGCTGCGGATCTTAGTCAAGACCTTTTAGCCATTGTTCACAGTCTGCCTGTGAGGACATTTCAGCAGGTAGTGAGAGCTGAAAGTTTAAATATCTTTGAGTGAAAGGAACTGATAAACGATGCATAAACTACTTAGTCTTGGGGTAATTTTGTGGGGGTAATAATTATTGGAAAAAAAACAAACAAATTCCTTAAACAAAAAAAGAAGAAGAAAAAAAAAACCCCTGAAACAACAAAGTCACTTCAGTCGCTGATTTTGATCTTGATTACCATGGTAACAATTAAAGCTTTGAGGCATTCGTCTCAGCCCTGACGCACACACTCTTTTATTGCGTATATCTCTGACAGTCTCCATTAATGTCACCCTCTCCCTCTGTCTTCTCTTTTGCACACACCTCCATAAACTAAAGCTGCAGAAGTGGGTGAGGAGGTCACCGGGTCAAAGAGCCGGACCTGTAGGGAAATACGAGTCACAGAATTGAGGAGCACTGTGTCCTCCATCAAACAACTGCCACTGAGTTGCCCTTGAGCTACATGAGCCTCAGTCCCGGCAGCACCAGTAGAGCTGCACAGTGGCCCAGTAGTTGAAGGGAGTGATTGTACTGGGCAGCTCCCAGGTGTAAATCTTTGAAAGTGTATGAATATTAAGAAGGTGGATGTTGAAAAAAAGCATACAAGCTCTGTAAAACCATTACCTGGATGAATGAAGGTCAAAAAAATCAACATATTCTATCTCTTGGTCATGCATTATTTTATATTCTCTGACTTTCTTTTGCTTTTACACTTTTTCACCCTCTAACAAATGCACACTTAATACAGTGGGCGATTGGGCAAGTGCATTGGTGATGGACGTGAAGTCCAGAGATTTTTGCCAATTTAAATGATGATTTGTTTTTGTTTTTTTTAATGGAGTCCAGTGCAAGTCCCTCAAATCAAGAAGCACATGCATGAGAGAAATTATGCCCAAGTTTATTCAAAATGTATTCAGAGCCAGTAGCACAGAAGGTAGCCCAAGCACTGCCAAAATTTCACAGAGCCTTGGCTGGCTTTGTCCAATTTGAGTGTCTTGCGCTACTGCCTCCTATTGGGAATGCGCCGCAAGCCAATGCTCGCTCATCTTGCGACTTATACTGCAGTTCCATTTGTGAGAACGCTCTCCCCTTGCAAAGCTGTTTCAATCCATCACACCTACACTACCTACTGCTATGTGTCTGCATGAACGGATACATCAGGGACTGGCTATATATGTGATGATCACAGTTGGTTGACGGATGGATTTATGACAGCCTACCACAGTGTCTAACATTCGCTTTTATGAGATGTACATCTAATGCGATACAAGCATGGCATTGAGGCCGAAAACACACTTCCTCACCAACCCTATTTTCCCCGTCTCCCCTCTGTTCCTTTTCTAAACCTCTGAACTGCCTCAAAGCGCTGGTCCAGCCAGACAGCCTTTTGTTCTAGTATTCCTTCTGCTGCCTGGTCAAAGTCTATGGTTTTAAATTGGCTCCCTTCAGGCCCAACCATGTTGTGTTCTCTCCATTTGAGGATTTTCTAGCTGTCACTGTGTGTGAATGTGAATGTGTTGACTGAGCCCCTGCTTGTGTCTCGGTGCTACAGTGGCCTCCATCAACAGGGTTTTACCCCTCTGTGATTTATACACAGACTTTGAGGCCATTTGTGCAAGATTTTGTATTTCTTGTAGGAGTGGAGCAATGAATATCCTTTGCAAGAGTGGTTTAAAGATGCAAAACATCCCCCTGTTTCAATTTCTATCTTTTTTTTTTATCTTAATTCTTATTTTCAGCTGCGATGAAAACATAACCTGTGATTTTGTTTTTGCAGACTGTAGCCTTAATAATCTCACAGAGCAGCAAAGCAGAAACACGGCGCCTTTGTGTACGTGAGTGTGTGTACATGTGCCTGACAAGTGTAAAAAGAAGTGTGTGTGTGTGTGTATGTAAGAGAGAGAGAGCATTTGTGTGTGTGTCACTTTCTTGTATCTTCCCCCTTTTGTCCTGCAGCGAACCTAAATACACCCATTTCATTTCACCAGGGAACAGTTCAAGGCTATTTTAAGAAGCTGGTAATTTGGGACGCTTGGGAACAAAATGACACCAGAGGAACAGTGTTTTCTCTCTCTCTGTCTGTCTGTCTGTCTGCCTGCCTCTCTCGCTCTCTATCTGTCTCTGGTTTAGACCGGGTGATATGGATATCGCTGCGGCTCAGGTGTGGGAGGAGGGATCGCAACATGTAGGCTTCTGTGTTTTTCCTCTGATGGGGAAAAAGGAATCAGGATAGGAAGAATACCGCGAGAGCACCTCAACTAATTAATCTCCACAGTTGCCGTGTAAGCCACTTTTCCGAAATGAATGCGTTCTGAAGAGGACGCGGGCACGGCCGTCATATGAAGTTTTCATCATGGCCTTTAAAATGTGTGTTTGTATTTGAAGGGCATCCATCTGGACAGCACCCATCTTTGTGTCGACCCACAACCTTTATATTTGACATTTGTACTTGAACTTCCCATGCACCCTCTGATGTGTGTGGGTGTGTGTGTGTCAGATGGGTGTGTTTACATCCCAGCAGTCCTGGGCTATATTTATCATGACAGCAAGATAGATAGTGAGACAATACAGACCTTTAGACCTCTCCCCCTGTGTCCCCTTTTTCTGTCTCTGTCTCCTCTCTGCCTGTGCATGCATGTGTGTGTAATTCCTCTACTTCTGTGATAGGGATAGATAAGGAAGGTCTACCAAGGAAGAGACATTTTGATGGCCCTCGCTTCGAAGAGGGACTGCTTGCGATTTAGGGGCTATGGTTAGGATTAAGTTAAGAATAAGATAAAGGCTACGGTTAGATGCTGTATATTTCATGGTTAGTGTTTGAGGATAATTCCTCCCTAAAACACATTAACACTGCAGGGACTGGTGTTTTGCATAGCGCGATGCACGTAGAGAGCAGCTGCAGCTACAGTGGAGCTTAATGGGAGAAGCAAGTGAGCGCTGTCTCTTTTAAACTGGATTTCTCCGTATGTTTGTTTAACATTGCTGCAAGTCGCTGAGTCTACAAAGAAGCCCTTGCTCTTTTATTTTAGGGGTTAGTATTGACAGGTAACATTTCTGTTTATGAATAATATTTTTTTCCCTCTTAAACACCATTATAGCTGCCCTCAGAGTATCAATCAGTGACGTGACCATTCAGTTTTGGCCTTTCGGACACTTTTTGGTTAGCCACAAAATAACAATAATACAACATGAAGCAATAAAACAGCACAAGAAATACATTGTAAATCACCAATCTATGGTTTTAAATAGTGTTTCAGGCCAGAATTTCCCTTAATAGGGAGAGGTGAGATAATTAAAAGTGCTACAGGTATTATTTTAACATTAATAAATCATTATTGCAACACAGTTACTATAAACAAACAATTGCTGAGAAGACTGGCTGTACTGTCGTTCACATTATATTTTGCGCTGCCTGGCACCAGGCTGGATCTTGCTGGAAATCTGTCAGATTTCTGTGTAGCACAAAAGAGGAAGAGGACGCTGTCCTTTCAGCACAAACAGAGCTAAAACCTTCAGAGTTTCTCTCAGGAATGAAAGGTTGATGGACTTCCAGCATGTTTCTCCTCTTCAGTAAAGTGAAGAAAACCTTTGACTGACGATGCAAAGATCCTCAGAGTAACAGGCTTCATGAGAAATGTGGTCATAATAATGAGACCCATTAGCATGGATTGTTCCAGCATTGGCGGCCACTTGTCTCAATCGTGGTCTTATTTGCGCAATGGTAACTATACCAAGGTATCACAATTCATTTGACAGTGATATATTAATGTTTAAAAAGGCTACTCGAAGCACTTTAATCTAAGGCAACAGAATGTCCTCATGAATATCTTAACTGTGTGGTGTGTGTGTGTGTGTGTGTGTGTGTGTGTGTGTGTGTATATAAATATATATATATATATATATATATATATACACATGCATACATACATATATATCACTTCTCCCATCTTTCTCTCCCTCTCTCTCTCCTTCCCTCTCTCCCTCCCTCTCTCTCTCCCTCCCCCCTGTATCTCTGTCATTGTCTCTTTGTCTTTCTCTCTCTCTCTCCTCCCACCTCTCTCTGCCAATCTCTCTCTATGATTTACTGTCTCTATCTCAGCCTCTCCATTTTCATCCTCCCTCCACATCTCTCTCTCTCTCTCTCTCTCTCTTCTCTCTCTCTCTCTCTCCATCAGTATA
>OMLF01026352.1:0-17094 GCA_900302615.1 Holocentrus rufus | reverse complement strand
TTGGACTTGAGAAAAAAAAAAAAAAAAAAAAAAAAAAAAAGAGACAATAACTTGTAAGATCATGTTGTGAATGCAAAACTAACATGCATTTCTTGGAAAAAAATATGTTACTGTACTTTCAAGTATTCTTTTTTTTCTTTCCTTTATGTGAATGAAATATAATCTCTGAAATGGATAATATCCAACAAAGGAATAGCAGAAAAATCAATGATTTGCCCAACTAGCATATTCATTGTTGACCCAAAATTCATATCTGCCATTAGTCCTCACATTTGTGTAATAAAAACACCTTTACAAAAGAAGACATAAAGTGACTACATAAGTATTTAGAATAGCATTTCACAGAAAAGAGCTGTGCAATCTCATTCATCATAATGAATTGTCTTGATCATTTGTAATTGTGAAATTTACAGTCTCTTTTTCACAGATTCCTCAAACCCCTTTCAGTTAATGGATTCTGATGTGTCCTTCCTTAAAGGAATCTTAAAGCTAGTAAGTTTTTGGCCAAATAGCTGGCTTAGGAGGTGGTTCTGGGATTCTGCCGTCCGGTAGGAATGGCTTTCCATTGACCTAACCCCCAACTTTGGCCTAGACTTATTCAAGGAATTGTTCATGGGAACTGCTGACACTTTAGAAACTGGGGAATGCAAAGGACGTCCCAGAGGTCCCTTTTTGGCTTTGTAATCCCCATTAAGATGTGTCACAATCTCTGCTTTCTTTGGTGTGCAGTTATCAAGCAAAGTTCTCTTTGATTGCAAGCCCAAGTTTGCAGTCTTGCACTTGGACACTATTTTGTTGCTAACAACGTCGTCCCGTACTGAGGAGAGCACAGGGTAGTCATTGGGTCCATCTGACTTTCTTTGCAAAGAAGGGCTCTCACACTTGCTGGGACGAAATTTCTTTTTGGCCCTTGCATCAACCACAAAGTTCTCACGTGTGGCTGGTGAGGAAACCCTTTGCAGGCTGTGGGGCGACTTTATCTCTTTCCTCTTCTTCTGTTGTCTCAGAGACTCCCTGTCCTCATTTGAGACTGAAGCGTGGAAGGGTACCTTTGAGTGTAAGACTGGTGTTGATTCTGTACCTCTTGAATTGCTGGAGGTGGTGCTGTTTTTGGTGTTATCACTTGTTTTGGCCAGGGAAATTTTGTCATTTATCTGACTGCTACTTTGCTGCTCAGCATTGTTAGATAGCAACGTTTGCTGTTTGCTGTCACTGTTGTGAGCTTTAGTTGTGTTTTGCCCCTGCTCATCCTCTCTCTGTTGGTCCATCATATTAGCAGCTAATTCATGCTTTGCTGACTCAGGTACATTTGAAATTATTTCACTCTCTCTAAAGCTGGCAAAAGAATCATCACTAGGTGGAACTAAATCTCTTTTCTCTTCAGTGTTAGCTGTGCTACTTTCAGCAGAACCTTGCGTGGTTTTAACCCCCTCCTCTCCCATTTTATTACTATCTTTAGAGGCTAACCATTGTAAGGTTGTCTCTGCTCTAATGCTGATGGACTCATCCTCCTCCTTCACATCACATGGTTCAGTAAGTGATTTCCCATAACCCTCTTTATCAATGTTTGGTGAGGGAGTTGGGTCTATTTCCTCTTTTTTGGGTGTAGTCGACTCTGAAGAGCCCACATTAAATGTGCATTGCTCCAGCTCCACGAGTAGATCAGAATAATCCTCAGCAATGTCCTCAGTCTTTACATTGGTATTGTTTGCATCGTTGCGATATTCATTTGCATTGGTCTGTGTGGAGTCATCTGCTGTGGATACAGTGGGTTTGGAAGACTGCGTTTCTGAGTTCTGATTTAAGTGCAGTGAAACTATGCTGGCAATACCACTGTCTGAACTATTCTCCTGCAGAGTGTCAGTGAGAATTTTCCTCTTCTTACTTGCAGGCAAATCACATTCATCCTCTTTTGAGGCAGACGCTTTGACAGGTCTCAGAACACCTCTGAATTTGAAAATTTTGTTCCCCCCTGACAGATGTTTTTCCATGTGACGATCAAATTGTTCCTTCTTGGAGAACGTATAGTTACAGGTGCTACAGATGAAGGATTTTTTAATCACATGCATGACATCAGCACAGAGCTCACAGGTGTAGAGGGTGGTGTGTTTTGAATCCAGCTCATCCACCTCTTCATGTGCTCTCTTCAGGTGGTCTTTTAGTTCCTGGGCCTCCTGATAAGAGACTGGGCATTTGTGACACAGGAAAATCTTCTCCAAATTATGAACCACTAAATGTCTCTGAAGTTTGAATGGCTTGGGGAATTGTTTGCCACAGTGGTGGCAGTCTCTTGAGGGGTCTTTGCAGTTGGGATGCATCTCCACACTTTTAGGTGTCTCTGTTTTGTGGAGGACCTCCAGTGGCGTTAATGTGCTCTGCTTCCCACTTGTTCCATTGCTGCTTTTAGTTTTGTGAAGTTTTGGCTCAGCGCCATCTGTAGCTTTCCCATCTCCCACAGTGCTGTCTGTAGCCACGGCCTTGTCTTGTTCTTTAGTGGCTTTACTGGACTCTCTGTTGGTTTTGTTGGGGCGGTGCTGCATGATAGAAGTGATAAAGTTTTTCACAGCTGTCTCCTGCATGAAGCAGCCTGGAATGCCTAGCATGGAGCCCTGTGTCTGGCCCTTCCGGGCAAACTGCGTGGCATGCTCTCTTAAGTGTTCGTTGTACATCCACACATCTGATATCTCCTTCAAGCACATTCCACAGGTCCAGATACCTGTCTTGTTCTTGGCATGCTTCTCCCTCAAATGGTCCCTCAATTGTTCCCTGGAGCTGAACTTGCGCTGCACACACATGTAGCAGGTCGGAGGTGGAGAGGGGTTATGGGATAGCTTATGAAAGTTCAGCTCCCCCAAGGTGAGGAACCAAGTGAAGCATACCTTGCACTTGTACTGCTTATCTTTGACCTTTATGCTGCCATCTTGCCGTTTCCTGCCTCGTCGCTCTGTTAGTTTCTTAGACTTTTCAACATCTCGGTTCTCTATGTCAACAGCTGCGATGGGAGGAGCCACTGAGATATCTTTATTGGAGTCAAAGAACTGGATTTCAGGAAGCTGAAATGTAGTGTTGATGTTCTGAATGTCGATGCTGTGGAAATTCGGTACGTTGTCTGTGACACATGGCTCCACAGGGAAAGAGGCAGAGGGAAGCGGCAGGGGACAAGGTGCGGTTGGCATTTCTGGTTTACATGAGCTTGGGTCGGAGGACACCACTGGGTCTGCAGTCAAACTATTGAAATCATTGGAGCCGCTCCATTCTATTGAAGATTTATCAATTGTGCTCTCAAGTGGATTTAAGAGGTTGCTGCCTAGTTCATCAGTATTCTCAGTAATGTCATCATGATCATTAATGCCTTGTTTGATTTCTGATAATGACTTGGCATCACTCTTCAAGGTGCTGTTATGGCACATATTCAGCATGATAGCATCATCAATAGATATTGTCTCATATTCACAGTGGTTGTTTTGATTATTGCTGAATGTTTGCTCGGCTTGGTTCTCTATGTACTGCTCTTTATTTTGCATGAACATTTCAGGAGGAGGGTAGTCTTGAGTCAGATGTGGATTAGGTGTTAGTTTCTGTCTTTTGTTTCTCTTGCTGTAAACCCGTGGGCACTTTTTCCTTTTTGCCTCCTCATCTCTGGGGAACAGCTGTGAGAATGTGGTGTCGTCGTCGAGTAAAGCCTTCAGATCGGGACTTATGCCAGGAGGACTGAGAGGGTTCAAGCAGGAGAGAGGATGTACCTCATCAGCAGGGCCGCTGCTTTTCTCACATTTTATGTCACCTGCCACTTTTCTAAGAATTTCTTTGGTGAGACTCTCCTCTGATCCTTTCTGTTCACAAATCTCTTCCACAGCATACGCATTTTCTCTGGACTCATCACATTCTCTGCTAATATCCTTATCTACACATGCACCACAATCTTTGGTAATGTCCATACATACTTCTGCCTCCCCATTTGCCATCTCTGCCATACATTTTATCTCTTCCATGCCAGTGTTGTTTTGATTTAATTCCACAGTTTCATTGAGTGCATTAGTCTCTTTTGTTGGAGATCTGGGTATATCTTCAAAGCCACAGTTTGAAGCAGCAGAGAGAGAGAATTCGTCCGTTTTGGTAACGTCTTTGTTAAGATGCTTATTGATTTTCACCTGGTCCTCAGGAGATTTGCAGTGCTCTTGCAGTCTGCGGTTTTGGAATTTAGGAGTTATAGCTTCTAGTATATCTGTTTTTATCATATTTAGAAGTTCATCAGGGAAAGTGTCTGTTCTGTTCTTCCTGGCTTTGCTATTCTTCTTTGCCTTTGTTGGCAGGAGAGGATTTTGGTGGCTTATTTCATCCACTGACACTGATGTACTTGTTTCAGCTGCGATTCCCTCCCGAACTAAGTCAGCCTCTGCCGCTTTAGATGTGAGAATGTTACTTGTCTCAGGATGGAGAGTCTCAGACATCCCATCTATTTTTGTTGGGAAACCGGTCTGTGAATCATCTTTATGTCCTTTCTCTGAAGTCTGTGGTGCTTCGTAAATAAGTAGACTCCCTTGATGGCTTGATGTTGTGTTTTCCAGGACAGCATGTTTTTCTGCATGTTTCGCGGCCTTATGTCTCTTTAACCCTGACACAGACCTGAAACACAAGGAACAGATTTCACAGAGCACCTTTCCCTGTTGAGTGTTGTTCTGAACACTTGTCTTTTTTTGTGATATTTCTTCTTGTACTTGGTGGGTTGTTGAACTCTGGCCAGTCTCTATTGTTGGTTGTTTCTCTGATGAGTCTGGTGGTGGAGGCATTTGTTCATTTTCACAGATGATGACTGGCTTAGGAGTGGGCGGACCATCTGAAATGTCTTTTCTGAGAATTGTGGCATCCTTCTCAGAGGGAGCCTCATAAATATCTAAATTCTCCGATTCAACCTTTCTCACAAGGTCAGCATGAATATGCAAATATTCAACAGATTCAAGCGGATTAGGGCAAACATCCAAATCCTTCTTTACACTGTCAGTTGAAGAATCATTGCTTTTGATCTGAGGTGGGAGACCTAATGCAATGCATGTGAATTTCATACTCTCCTGAATGCTGCCACTGTCCAAAGGTTCATCTGTTAAACTAAGTTTAGTTGCAGGGTCTGAGTTCAGTGGTATCTCTGTGTCGATGGCTGTTGCAGTTTTGTTGAAAATCAGTGCAGGGTCAACGCTGAGGTCACATGTTTCACAGTCATCTCTAGGACTCTGCTTGATGTCCGGCTTCTCTTCACCTTTACTGGGCGGTGAAATGGGGATGTAGTTGTATTGATTCAGTTGTGGAGGGCCATCTGAGATGCCGTTGTAGTTCAGTGGGCTAAGCTTGAAATCATACAGTGAGTCTTGCTTTGCAAGGCTTTCTGACGCCTCTGATGGATCTGCTGTGCTGGTTGCAGGAAGTGGAGAAAGGATAGTACCTTCAGTGCTGGGAATTTTACATTCTGTGATTCCCAGGTCCAGGTGAGGTGGGCTTATCAAAGAATACCCTATCTCCGCTGTTATCATCTGCTGGTTATCATCTTTGGTATTGGGGGATTTCATGTTTTGAATGGATCCTTGGTCATTGTTTACATTATTGTATTTGCTTTGTGACAGACATGGGTCCTCTTGCATGTCTAATTTCTCTAAGGATGCATGAGGAGAAGCTGAGAATATGGGGCTGGTTGGTGGAGTAACATGAAGAATAAGACCCTGACTTTCCTCCATATCCCCTCTGCATGTGGAAGTCTGGTGATTTGCCATGAGATGAACAGGAAGATGTTCTTCAATGTCCTTAATATTTGAAATCTCTGCTTCTTGTTTCTGAATGGTGTCAAAAGCAAGACCTGTTTCAGTTTTTGTTTTGTCATTTAATGGTGTAACTTTGCTGGCATGACTATTCAGGATACCGTCAGACTGTGAAAGGATCAACAGAGTGCTTTCTCCTTCTGTGGATTGAGCACCTTGAGAGGGTGAACAGTGACCAGTGCAGTCTATATTGGTTTCCATCAGTATTGGACTGCAAGGACTATCTGTGGTGACAATCTCCATTGAGATGTTAGTTGTTTGACCAGCGCTGTAAAGGTCAGTGGGGCAACAATTTTGAGGGGCAGCAAGTTCAATCAAGTCATTTGGTTTGGTTATGTCAACCGCCATTTCATCTTCCTCCCTCACGTTCTCTGAGTGCTCCACTTTCAATTCACCAGCAGGTGACAAACAAAAGTCTTTAGACTTCGTATGGACATCAATAGACTGTTCCTCCAATGCTTTCTCCACCACACCCTCCATGATCAAACCCATGTCCAGACCGGTGTCGGGCAGAGCTTTTGGTGAAGCTTTGCTATCAGATTGACCAGCGATTCCTTTCACTGCCTTTACTTCCTCGTGGCCATTTATGGTAGAATGTTCTGGAGTGTCAGTATTGTTTTTGAAGAGTTTGTTAAAGTTGTCCTCTGCATTAGCGTTCCCACAGGTCTCCTCAGCCATATGAGAGTCATGTGTCTTCATATTTGAGCAGTGAGCAGATTCATTCATATTACTAACCTCAGGAATATCCCTCTCAACTGATATGACTTTAGTCTCTACCCTGCTATCATTGTTTTCTGTGGGCTCACTTGGCTGCAATAAAATTGGCTGGTTTCCATCGACTGCAGGGTCAATGCTGTTAGAGAGAGATGACTGTGACTCATTCAAAATGAATTCAATATCATCCTTCCGCTCATTGATATTTGGGGGTGATAATATACTCTCCCTTCCCGTAATTGCTTCTTTTTCACTGTGATCTTCTCTCTCAACTGCATCAGCCGCATGACATTCAATTTCTAGATGTTGTTGACTCTTGAGAGAGGTGACATTCAGCTCTCCCTGTTCCAAAATAATAGGTTCTTTTTTAAATATGGAATCTGAAATCACCTCCAGGCTTTTCATCAGGTTTTCAGCATATCTTTTCTTTTCTAATATCTCCTCCTTTGTCTCCATGGGAGTTGCATTTTCCACATTTGTGTCCTCTGATTTTTGGTCAGGGTGCAGCTGAGGGTGTTCAAGGTGTGAGACGGTCGATATCAAATTTGGTGTGACATCCTCTTTTTCAGTAAAATGTTCAAGGGGCCCTGGTTCATTGTGGGTTGGAGTGTGGGGGCTGTGGTGTCCACCTATCAGCTCAAACTGGAATGGACTGGACCAGGGGAGACCTGGCTCAGTGAAATGTTCTGATGGCATGCTAGCCACTGGCACATCTATGGTTTGCCCAGGGCACCTGATATCCAGATCTGTGCCCTCATTCTCTGATTCATCTCCCAGGCGTAAAGGAGAAAACTTGCTCATTTGCAGCTGCTTGGGGTCACTGTCAGCTAGTAATGGTGGGCTTTCCAATTTAGTTGTCTGGAGCTGGTTTTCAAGTTCATTCACAATTCTTTTAATCTCTAGTTCATCCTCTGATGCACAGCTGTTGAGATTTGTACTGTAGTCCATTATTTTTTCTGGCAGAGACAAAGGAACATGATTATAATCTGATTTCTTTTCATTTGATTTCTCAGAGTTGCCTTTGTATTGAGATATCTCATCTGGTAGCACTGGGCTAACATCCACCATAAGGCCCCAGTCTCTTTGTTCCAGAAAAGGAGAGAAGGATGATACGAAGTCCTCCTTTTTATCAGTTGTATTCTCTATTGAACTGAAACCCTCCTTCTGCATCGGCATGTCAGAGTAAAGGCCATTGTCAAATCCTGTGAGGTCCGCAAACATTGAAGAGGTGTCAAATGAAAGTGGGGATTTCATGAGCCCTTGTTCCTGGTCCAGGGGGTAGGGCAAGAGGTGGGATGTATCTTTCTGTATTAATGGACTCTGGGTTTCAGTTGGGGAGAGGCATACCTCATTCATCAAAGAGGTGCAAAGAGATGCAGACTTGGGGTCTAAGTCATTGACTAAAGTAATTGCCTCTTTCGTCATGCAAACATTGTCACTCTGTTTTTCAAATGTGGTACTGTCTGATAGCTTTGGCTGTGCAGCTTGGGTGCCCTCACTATCTCTTCTTTTGCCTGTAGATTTTCCCTTTGTGTTTGTCTCATTATTATAAACCTTTTCTTTGTGGATGGTGGGGGAGTGTGAGTCAAACTGTAGTTGCTTGATATCTGTACTGCTAGATTGTGCCGATTCTTCTTTAGAGCATATATTGTCTATTCTCTGTGTGGTGTTTCTGTCAGAAGTAACTGCTGTGCCAGTTTCTTTGCTGTACAAATCCAGCTTGTCTCTTGATATTGCATGTGAGCCTCTGCATTTTTCAACGTTTTTGACTGCATTTCTTGATTTATGTGAGGATGACAGCGGATCGGCATCGTCTGGATTTGAATGACAGCTCTTTGGGGTCTCTGCATTGTCTTTGTTATCAGACAGGGCAGGTTTATCAGTATTATACTTCTTGACAGATTTAGTGAATGTCAGTGCAAGTGTGCTGGACTCTTTACACAACTTTTGAGGCGAGGACCTTTCATAGATTTTCTGCTCCGGAGACTCTTTCCTCTTGATCTCCATCTTCTTCTCACAGTCTGAGTCAGTGCGGTCAGTGCTTTTGGGGCTGTTGATACTATCGCTGGAAACGCTCACAGATGTGCTGAGTTCACTGCTAGTGGATGACCTGCTTCCCCTCCTCCTGAGTCTCTGGTGAGAGCTAGGCTTCTCAGGGGAGAGGGAAACCTCTTCGCTCTTCTTCACTTCAAAACACTCCTTTGACTCATGTCTCCATGCAGCCTGGTCCCTCTCGCTCCTTGCTCTCCATTTGCACTCTTTAGTGTATGTATATTTGCACCGACTACTTTGGCTCAGGCGGCCTTGGCTTGCTATCTTTACAGGCTCACACTCATCATCTGAATCTGAAACATAGTCGTATTCTCCGAATGCTGGGTTCTGTACAGTGGGAGTCAGTCTTTCCATCACCAGGGAGAACTGGAGGTTTTTGGTGCCTTTAACATGAAGCTTATGGAGTTTATTTTTCTGTTGCACTATTTTGTGAATGAGTTCTTTGCTCCAGGTGCCCCCACCAGTTCTTTTCCTTTTATTTTCTTTTATTGCAGTTCTTGAGGTTGGGGATGTGGAAGCCTGGGAGGGGGTTGACCCTCTAAGTGCAGAGCTGTCCTGAAAGCTTTTAACACCACAACGTTCAGAAAACTTGCTGGATAAGAGAAATCTTGGAGCACTTGTGTTTTCATCCTCACTCTTGCATAGTTTCCTTGCCTCTTTTACTTTGCTGTCTTGTTCTCTCGTCTTCCCCCCTGAGGCAATTCTTGAATTTTTATGAGAAACTTCTTTTTTGATCTTAATTTTCTCATCTTGTTCCAAGTTCAGAGATATTTTCTCAAGTTTGCTTTCTGTGTACTGTTTATCTGTTTCAGGGCTCTCGACATCAGAGTCATAGAGATACTTTCCTTGTGTTAGAGTCCTGTCATCATCTGTTGCTTGTTTACTTTTAGTCTCAAAGACCATGGATTCTTTGGTTTTCAAAGATTGTTTGTTTGAAGTTGCTTTGACAGTGGTGAGGTCATCATCAGCAAATGCATCTATGAAGCTGCTGTCTATTTCTGCATTGTCTGACTGATATCCAAGTCCATTCAAGGCTTCTGTGATTAGGCTGTCTAACTTGGCATCCTCCATTTCCAATTCAGGGAGAGGGACAGGAAGGTTGCCAGAGCCAGAGAACAAGCTGAGTTTCATCGGGTCATCCTTGTTGTCTGCCTTTGTTTCACTGTCAGTTATCAGCTCTCCATTTTTATTGAGGCCCAACAGAGAGAGATGAAGTTCAGATGGGCACCTTGGCACAGACACGCTAGACCCAGATGATGCAGCTTTCGACAGTTCTGTCTGGAATTTTCTGTCCTCCATCTTTGATATGTCTTTGAGGTCGTTTTGTGCAAACGCATGCTGAGCACAGTATTGCTTATGGCCTAGAAATGAGGCCAGATTGTTGAAATTCTGATCACATTGCTTACATGTCAGAAGCACATCTAGCTGGTCAAGATTTGCCGTGGCTAAAGAAGTGGCTAACAGCTGATGTGCGGAGTATGGTGGCGGGGGTTGGTGATGATCCACCCCGAAACTATCCATGTAACCCTTGCTTCCATCCACAGTAGTTTTAGGATGTACATTGCTTTGTAGGTAGCTCATCATGTCTTCTTTGGCTCTGTCCGGCACATAAGGAAGGTTACGGGAGGCATCAGAGTGAAACTGGTGAGGGTTTGTGCTTAGGTGATCTGAAGCTAACTGGGTTTTGGCTTGGTGCTGGTGATAAAATGGGTGCGGGGGACCTGCCTTTGACATCTGACTATCCTCTGAACTGAGGTTAACGGGGCTGGTGGATGCTGGGGACAGGGAGGAACAAGTACTGCTCGATGTGGGATTATGGACTGGGGAAGGCAGGGGGGATTCATAAGGTGACACCATCATAAGACCCATGGGTGGAACTTGTAATGGTGGATAGCTATAGTTTCTTGAAGGTGCCCCCGGAAGAGATTGGTTTAGTCCAAAATATACAGCTTTATTTTTGGACTCACAGACTTGTGCATGGCTCATCTCTACTTTAAAAGATGTACTACTGCTGTGTTTGACAGTTTCCTGCCTTTGGTTAGAAAAACCTTCACTGGTTCTATTATTCTGAAATGAGCTGGGGCTTTTCAGGGAGCCATTTTTATGTGATTTACTATCATCTTGCCAGTCAGAGGGGGAAACCATGTAAGCCAATTTTTGGTTGCTTATTTGCCTAGATAACTCAATTCTGTTTTGGCTGGGCACAGCAGAGGTTAGGCGTATCTGCTGCCAGGGCATTCTGCCATTTTTAGATGAATTGGGCCTCTGGTCAAGTGCTGGCTGGTTCTGAAACTGAAACTTATCATTCATATCAGCATATGGACTTGTGTTTTGATCAGCTGGTGAGTATGTCTTATTAGGTCCCTCCCATGAGTGTGGTAACCTATTGTGAACTTTGTTGTTGATGTTTTTATCAAAAGGCACTGAGCCTATGTGAATGTTACTGAGTGGAGGGCTGTTGTATGTTTTGTTCGGAAAGTGCATTTGGGAGTTTGGACCTTGTGCAATATTTCTTGAATGGTGCACACTTCCTTGCATGAGTGTTCTCTGGTTGGCAGCCGTGTCTTTGGGATGGCAGCTCCTCTTACTTCCCGCAGTGATGGCTGCATCACTACTGTCTGCCTGTCCAAAAGCCTCGGTGCTCTCTGGTGGGGCACCCTTCCCCTGCTCTGACTGCTGTGAGCTGGAGCCAGAGCTGTCACTACTAGCTGAGTCCTCGATCAGACTTCTGGGACAGTGCATAGAGGATGATGCCCCTTGTGGAACTTGAATATACTGTGACTGGGGGGGATGGGGATAAGAGGCTCTATCCTCTGGCTGCTGCTCATTACTGAACTGAGTGTTGTTTTGAGCAATGTCTTGGCCCTCTCCAGATGTAAAGGAAAAAGAGCTGTGGGCCACATGAACAGAACCTAGGGAGGAGTCTGTAAAATCTTGGGACTGGGGGTTCTGTTCACAGGGAAAAGAGTCAGACGCTGATTCTTCCAGAAACTGATATCCATATTGAAATGGACCAGGCACAAAGGCACTCGCCTTATTGGTCTCTGTGAGGGCTGTGGATTTTTGGGATGAAATCCCATAGTTGGTACCATTGAAAGTCCTTTCGGGAGACTGCCATGCATTAGAGCCACTCAACTGAAAGTCTGCCAAGAGCAGCTGGCTGCCTGGCTGTGCGCTGTTGTTCTCCATTGGGGCTGGCTGCTGCTGATGAGACAGGGGTGGATGTTGGTGGGTGGAGGTTCCACCTGACGAACCGAGTGCCTGTGAGGTATAGCTTGGGGAGGTAAGGTTGGAGGAGGCTTCCTGGAAGCAGCGGTAGTTGAGCTCCTCCTGCTGCAGCTCAGCCTCTCTCTCTGGTATACTGGGCACGTGGAACCTGTAGCTGCCCGAGACTGGGCCACGACTGGCCTCCAGCTTCTTGGGTGGCGAGACCTTCTGCTGTGGGTAAGCAATACCAATGGTGGGGTTGGAGCGTGGATTTGTGATGCTGAGTCTGTACAGCTGCTGAGGGTTGCCACGCTCTGTCTTTCCTGACCGCTTGCCTTTCTCTCGGCTGCGGCCTTTTCCGCTTGGGGACTGGGGGCTGCCTTTGCCACTTGGCCAAGTCCTGTCAGTGGCAAATTTTGTTCTGTTCTGCAGTGACCTGAAGTCAATCTTTCCTGCCTGCTGTGGCCGTATCACAGCCTCACGCTGCTGAGTATAGTCCCTTTCCTTCTCTAATTTTTCAATCTTGGCCCCTCTGCTGCCGGCCTTGGCCTCAGTGCCTGTGCCTGAAAAGTGCTCTGAAGACTCCTTTGTGGTTTTGTCACTCTGCTGCTCCAGCGTCGTCCCCTCATCCTGCAGTTTGGACTCAGCGTCCAGCTCTTTGACAGCGTTCGTACGCTGAGTCTCTCCTGCCATGGTGCACAAGGCGTGCTGTGAAGGCCTGGTCCTCAGAAGTGTTATCTGGGAGACAGGGGCATGGTCCTCTGGATCGTATGAATCAGTAAACTTCCAGTGGCAGGAACTGCAGGGACAGGGCTCCTTGCTGCAGGCTCATCTCTTCACTTTCATCATGAACCACTGATTTAGCACCAGCATAAAGGAGACCTGGAGAGACAGAATGGAGAGGGGTCAGATCAAAAACTTTTGAAGTCCTGAAAGATGACATGATGTGCATTTTCAAATAAAAGCTATTATATTAAAATAAAAAGTCAAGTTCATTTTTTAAAACTCAAGTGCTGGTATGAAAATAATAATTAAAATAGAATAAAATTATTTCATGGTGAAGTATTGTTTAAATAAATAAGCAAAAAACAACTTTGTGTAGGAGACCGTGGACAATTGCAATCTTCCCAGCTTTTGCCAGTAGAGAGCACTATTGTAGCATTACACAGTAATGCTGCCATATCCAGCACAAAGACCCAATGTGTGTAATCAATAGTGATTTTTATAATACTGCCAAATTCATTTTCCAAGTCTGTGAAATGCTGGTAACACATAAATTCCATATTACCAACTACAATAGCAAGATTTGTCAAACAAACAAATATAATAATATCAAAGGGTTGGTTTCCTGCAGCCCGTGCCCTTGATTGACACCAATGACTTATTGGCTGTAAAAGTATCACAGACAAAATCCTTTACATAAACAATCAGACAAAGAAACCAGTTTGGTCTTGAAATGATGAAACACACCACAGTACCGAGGATGAGAAGAATACAGCATAGGGATCCAAAAAGCACTGCCAATATATGAATCACAGACTCCTTAAGAACAGGGACACAATGCCACAGTGTTCTAATGCTGCAGAGGGCTGCAGGTTTAGATCATGGAGGAATATCAGGGATTAGTCAGTTAGCCATTAGACAGTGAGAATTGTGGGCACACTGACGTTTCTTGCCTTTCCTCAGGCATCCCAGACACCGCTGCTCAGGTCCCAGTTTACTTTGGCTCACTGCTGCCACTGCTTCTTTTGAGGTCAGACCAGCAGCAGCTCAGAGTTAGCACCAAAATGTCATTTCTGGGCCCGCTAGCCAAAGTCCCATCCCTCCTTCTTCTCTGTTTCCCCCAGCCATCACCAAAGCCAACATCTGAGGGAGGCAAGGTGGCCTAGTGATCGGGGAGACCACCTGTTTGGCTGCCATCTGCTCTGCTGAAGTGTCCTTCTGCAAGACACTTTATTCCTATCAGCTCCTGGGGTGTTATTCTGTAGATGATTCCACATTACTGTTACTTAATTTTAATAGCAGTGCAAGGAAAATGTGAGCACTGGCGCTTCTCTGTTCCATTGCTTTATTAAATGCTTGGGGACAGGCACCAAAAATGAGCAAACATTTACACTTGCTTTAAACTTCAGAATTCAACACCTGCAGGCATTTAATAGACTGACAGTCCAAACAACTCTCTTAAACAGTGAGAGCCTTAATGTCATGTTAAAGGGGAAGCAGAAATGTTCCTTTGCAGTAGATGCAGAGATAATGAAAAAAAAGCTGCTGAAACTCAATCCTCATCAACTGCACAGATAGCAGGGCTGTGGCTGTTAAGCCCTCTGGAGGACGTATTAAGATCAACACCTGATTTGGTTTCCCTCCACTGGTTAAGGTAATGCCACTGCTTGGTGTCTCAAATAGATAAGCCCCCTACCTCCCTCCCCCTCTCTTTCTCTCTCTCTCTCTCTTTCTCTCTCTGTCTCTCTCTCTCTCACACCCACACCCACACACACAATAAATGGATATATTATTGTTACATGGGGGAATTAGCCACATAGTGGTGATTGCCCAAGTTATATTTCAGTTTGGGAGACTTAAATTTTATGCCAATATCTAGATAGAACAAAGTTTTGAATTAACACTAACATGATGATATGACTATGGCAGAAAAGCATTATCATATCTTAGCTATGCTCGAATGAAAAGATCCTTTTATCTCAGAGGGTTAGCAGGAATATCTGTTGGGAATCTGCAGAAGATCTCTGAGCAGACATTGCCCATCCTGAATGTAGATTATGGCAAACCTACAGTAATAGGAAAGAAGCCCCGAAGCCCAACAATTCCATGTAAAGTCTTTCCAAAGTCTACAAGTTTCTCCTCAAAAAATATAGCAATGATTAATAAATATAGCGAGCTACATTGCCGGAGCTGCAGGGATGATAAATGTCAACTCTCGATATTTCTGAAACACACCTACAGTGCATTCCTGTCCTGGAGATCCTATCAGATCTCAGCGCTAGGGTTAAGATAAGATTGTTTGCCATAACATTAGTACTGATTCTCAGGAGCTTGGTGACAGAGTGCACACACAGGAATCCTCTGTGAACTCTGCCAAAATAACAACACTAGCTAAAGAAAACAAAATCCAATCATAATGAAATATAGTCCATTTCACACTTAAGGCACTTAAAAAAAGGAAGAGGGAGAGAAGCCTAGGACAACGTCTGGTTGCCTTAGTGGCAGTAGAAGAAGAAACTGCGTTGGGTTGACCGCTTTACAGCATGAATGTGAACTCACAGCCCCACTGGAGTGGATTGAAGGGGCTCTGGGGGCCATTACTGTAGACCTGTGGTCCCAAAGAGAAAATTTATTCAGTGTGAAGTCAAGGTCCTTTCAGGGGTGCAAAGGGGAGGACAGGACCTGGGCGTGCAGAAATCAGACAAGATGTCTTGGCTTTGGCTGCACCTTGAGGACTGCGTTTTGGCCCGGTGTCCAGCGGCCAGTGTGTCCAGATACCACCTGACAAATGGAGTAGTGAGATATGGCCCCCCACTTCTACCCAGGCCCAAAGGGATCACTCCCTGGCATGTGTTTCTCTGTCTCATCCTGTCTCATCAGCCTCTGGTAAACCTCCCAGAGGTATTTAGCAGGTTGGGAGGGAGGCTTGAGGCTGAGTCCTGGCCTGGTTTGGGCCTGTCTGTGAAAAATCACATCCCCTCTACAGCTCCACAGAATCTGAGAGCCAAAGTGTCTGCTGCTATCTCTACCACCGGCTGGGGAAACCGGTGTCAATGGCCCTGCCAACGTCTCCACCAGGCAGCGCTTGATCCAGCTAAGCAGAGTCAACAGTCAAAATCATAAATCATGTCCCCGCTTGTATTTGCCCTGGCCAGGCGGCGAAGGCAGGGTGGGGGGGGGTGAGGATGCGTGCCTCCAGCAACAAAAAGAGCAGTGCGGGGATCACATGGGCCTCACAGAAGTAGCACCAAAGCCTGAGCTGTCAGTTCACAAAGAGCATGGAGTCATTTATATCCTAACAAATGCCTAGTTCACTTCCCGCAAGCCCCCGGCAGCCTTAGTAGCTCAGTAACTCTGCCCTTATAGCAGGCTAATACTCACAGGCCAGAATTACTTCACACACAGACTTTACGCATTTCTACAGTATCTGCCAATTTGGTGGCGTCTTTGATACGGCTTATTCCGTTTTATCTCAACAGTATAAGTTGCTCTTGGATGGTGAATAAAGACGGTGTGGTGGTGACAGAATTGTTAGCTGGGCACAACTTGATATCAAATCCTGTGCGACTGGTCTAAAATTTGCCCCATAAAAGAGTGTTTTAGTGGGGTTTTACAAGTCAATTAAGGCTGTGTGTGTGTGTGTGTGTGTGTGTGTGTGTGTGTGTTCTTCAGGCCTACTGTCAAATCACCAAGCGTCTCCAGCTTCGGCGCCCCATATGGCTAAACCACAACACCACCCTGAAGCTGGAGACTGCTGAGTGTCGATGAACTGGTGTATTTGTGGTATAGGTGTGTGTGCGTATGCCTTCATTTGTGTGCACGTATTCTGTATATATGTGTGTGTGTGTGTGTGCGATTGAGAAGAACTAGGCCTTTTTTTAATTACATGCACGAGAGCATGTATTGGTTTCTCTCCGTGATGAGGAAGTGGGTAAAAGGTGCTTGAATGAAAACTCAATTTCCTGAAAGTCTTTTCCCTGTCATTTTGGTGCAGGATGTATGTGGTGTTGGTCTGAGTGAAAATATGCTGGTATAGTCCTGTGAAAATCTCTGTCAATTCATCACATCAGTGCCTTAAGCCCGTAATTGCTTTTGCAATTTCTATTTTCCACGAAGCCAAAGCCACCGATGAGGTCCATATCTCTCAGGTCAGTTAGCTTAAAGGCTGCAGGCTCGGCGGCTCCTTCTTGCTGAGCTGCATTTCTGTTGATGAACATTCTGTAACAGTACAGAGTACACAGCGATAGCTATAATAAACTATAAAAGCAGACTGCTGCCACCACAGGATAAAACTGCTTACAGAGGCCAGCTGAATAGTGCACCAGAAATTCAACATTTGTGCAACCCACCACTTAAAGTAGATAGATCCCGAAGACAATGTCCCTCCTGAGACACAGAGCACTGCCGGAGCCAAGGGAAGGCCAGTGGCCAGCAGAGCAACCCACTTCAACACACAATGGCTCCATTTATAACAATGTAAATCAATAAGCAGCATTAAGAGGAATTTCCCAACATATTCAGCTTTTCCAGACGCTCCCACAGAGAAATATCAGCACACAGTAGCCAAGTACCCAAAGACCTCAGACGTCAG
>OMLF01026348.1:0-16393 GCA_900302615.1 Holocentrus rufus | reverse complement strand
CAGTGACATGAGGCACGACTCATTATCGATTGCTTAAAAAAAAAAAAAAGCCACTGAAAGACCAGGTTGGCCAAAGAGTAAAGTGCATGAACCTTTGTGTGCATGCTCAGCGGGTAACAGCAGGACACTGGCATTGCTCTGCACATCTGTCAGGTGTGAGTGTGTGTGTGTGTGTGTGTGTGATTGCATGAATTTGAAGCAGGACAGAGACAAACAAGAAAAAAGAGCATCTGTGCTCAGCAATGAAGGCTAAAAAACACTAAGCTGATTATACTGAATTATATGTATTTTTTTGACATTGGATTTTCACATTTGCCCAAAATCTTAAGACACAAGGACAACTCTGTCACTGCAAAACATATTCAAAATGTGGAGCACCAATTGCCCAAATAACCACCACTTAAGAGGAGACACACTAACCTACAATTAGACTTGCACTATTTGCAAAGCACATTTTATATTCAAAGCACAAAATAAAACAGCGTAAACAATGTGGCGACACTTACATTGAAGCTTTTGTGCTTCTGCTTTGATGTGCATGCCACTGAAACATTTGCCTGCAGATATACACCCCCCCCCTCCCGTGCTCGACCAATCAGAGTCCACGACCTCATGCAGACTTGACGCCAAGTTGAGGTTTCTTGAGCGACACCTACGCAGAGGCCCTTTTCAACCCCAAATACGTGTCAAATAGCATCAGTTTACATGCAGAGGCGCTATTTTCACTGAGGCATAAAATGCGCTTAACACACAGACTTACATATACTGTAGCCTATATTGTCTGCATATTACTGTTGCAGTCCTGGAGCCATTTAGAAACAAAACAGAGCTGAGGTAAACATGGTCAGCACATATGGATGGAGACTCTAAGATGCTCAGTAAAGCTCCACAGGAGTTTACAGGGCTGTGGGAATTACAACAATCATATGTACTGTCTATTAGAGCAAAGTTAGAGATAGAGGACTTGGGTCCTATAGAGGGAATAGATAATGGTGTAGAAACCAACAAACAGGTTTCATTAGTCCCTCCAGGAAGCGCCAAATGAAAATGAAATGAAAGCAGCATAAGGAAAAACCGCAGCTTGATTGATTTTTACGGAGAATTAACTCGTCTCAAAAAGGCTATAAAAAGGAAAGGGTTAAAGTTCAGGTTGCTCTCGGCTCATCAGGCTGTTCATTTTGTCTCTACGCCTCCAGACCAGTGTGTTCAACCCTGCAGGCTCAAACGTTTGAGTCTTTATCAGGGCAAATTGTGATAAGCCCGGGGCTAATTTTGCACATCCAGATTTTGCCAATTCATTGTGCTTTTTTACTGTGATTTTTTTTTTTTTTATGGAATGAGAAAAATTGCATGATGAAGATAGAGGGATTTGAATGCCTCTCAATAGTTGTTCATTTTTATTATCAGGGAGCGCTTAATTTTAGGTGGCCATGTGCACAGCGCTAATTAGTCCAAGTGCTTCCTTTGATTATCTTGTTTAATAAAGACACCCAAATTGAGTCATCTTGGGTCAAAATTATTTTTTGTGTATTTTTTATGCCAGTGATCTGGAACATCGATGTCATTTAGGTCCTTGAGGAACGAGCACCACAGAGCTGTTTAACTTGCAGAGGAAAACATTGTTAAGAATGACATCTATCTGCAGATAATCCTACTGTACATAATTTCCCAAGGCATGATTTCCCAGGTTCCAGCGCTGCACCATGCCATTTGATTATAGCTCATCTATCCTGCGCGACATAACAAAACATCAAATTGCATTGGGTTGGGTTTTATTGTTTGCTCAAGGTCCACCTGCTACACAAACAAACTTGGCTCATACATATGATCCCTCTCCCAGTTGATTGAGCGAGAACATCTGAGCCCTTTTGTATCTGAGCTCTTCTAACAGTATAAAACTTTTAACGTGATAAGCCTTACCGCTTTGGGAAGAAAGTTCCATCTCTAATCGTATCAAAACTATTTTTCATCTGAAAGTTAAAAATACCAGGTTTGAACACGTCGAACGTGATCCAAATTTTGAAAAAGCTCCTTTGCCTTGCCGTGTTTCTCTGTTGAACTTTGCAATGCTGTGACTTCTTGTGCAAGATTTGAAACAGATATGTACTCATTTCATTAATAACCCGCTGTCAGCCAAGATGCGACACACGACCTCCCCCCAATCCAAATTCTGCTCGCCATGTAATATACATTCACAAAGCAGCCCACTAAAACAAATGGGATGTTTGTTTCTGTGAACCCACAAGGAGCCGCCACTGCTCACTGCCGCAACGAGGGGGGAAAATAATGACATGTCATCTGATAATGGCTGCATTGCTGACGAACTGGCCCTTTTAATGGATTTATAATTAATGCCCGTGTGTTGGCCGATGCCACTGATGGCTGTGGAGAGGCAGGATAATGTTCTGGAACTACAAAGTCATTTCAGATCAGTGTGGATCAGGCTGAGGCCGCAGAACCGGAGATAAGAGGTGCATTTTTATTCCATGAGAGGTGCGGGGCCGCTGCGTCTCGCTCTCCTCTCTTGCCTCCCCCTCTCGGTCAGGGCATTAGAGGCACTTGACTTTCCGGGCTGCTCAATACTTGCCACTTTAAGGACAGAAGGGCATTATTGTTCATGTTTTCGATGTCAGTGATTCATGCCTTCGCGACGCAGCCACATAATCTGTCCGCCTGGCCGGCTGAAAATTTTCATTTAATCAGATGGAAAACTCTATTGTCCAAATTTGATACCGGCCTATACGGAGTGAGATGATTGAGTTTGTGTATTCCATTCAGGTCTGACGTTGTATGCTAGGCTTTCTCTGCCACCTTGAAAAGATGAGAGAAAAAAGAGGGTCTTTTTTAATGAGTGGAGATAAAAGGCAGAGGCAATGAAAGAGAAGCTTTCTTGCGGCCATCTGCTGTTTCTATGTTACAGTATACGTTGCCAGACTTGAGATGCTGGCTCATTCTTTGATATTGTTAGGACTTATTTCAACCTCTGTTCAGTATATGTAACTTAAGGTTAATTCATTTGAGGAAAATGACAGGCAGCTATAAAAAAAAACACTTTGAAATTATATGTAATTCTCAAAGGAATGTTTTTTTCCCCTTCATCCATTAGTGACACAACGCACCTGCCACAGTACGTTTCCCATTGAGGACCTAATAGCTTTTTGATTTTCAGTGAAAGTCTGGAACAATGGCTGTCACAGGGAGATCATGCTTGAACAAGCGTGCCTACGCTTTATGTGTCTCGGCAGTATGCACATTATGCCAGAAACCAGCCAGCCAACCAATTAACTAACCGATGCAGCACACATGCACATTTATTAAGCACTCATCTCAAGCACTAAAAAATCCTTGGCATACCCCCTTTAGAGATAGAGACTCTGGAGGGCAAAGGTGGATAAAATTAACCTCCTTAAACTCTGATTTCCCCTTAAATTTCCCTTTAAGCAGCTTCAGAGTTAGAAAATTGATTTCTCCACATCGGTTGCCAATCTCACATACATATTCAGTATCTACTTATTGCAGCGCTTCAATGAAGCGCTATTGAGTAAAATATCCAAAGCCAAGCTGTCATTTTTCCATGGCCACCCTGTTACATCAAACAGAAAATATCTAGATGTCTTATTGCATTATTTTATACATATTTCTGCATCTCCGCTAGAATTTCAGATCAGGGTTTGTGGGTTTGAACAAAGCAGCATGCATTTATAATAACAAACTTTCAGATAGAACCAGCAGGATTGAAAAGTTAAAAACAAAATAAGTTAATTAATGCCTAAATAAACACAATTCTGTAGTGATTTACACTTATTTAATTATTGCAATCAAATGATATTAAATTGGAAACTTTCTTAGAGTCTTGATAACACTGTGAAATGTCATTGAGTGTATTTGTCAGCTCTTTTAACGAAGCCTGGGCTGTTTTTCAGGGAGAGACTCGGCCATGCAGACATTTCAAAGGAAATAACTATCACAATGGTGACATCTCCTGACGCATAAATACATAAACATCCGTCAAATGCAGTGCAAATGTTCAAGGTAGATGTTGCAAGAACTGATTCTTGAGGTTAATGGCAGAAATCTGACTTTGTGCATGGTGTGTGTGTGTGTGTGCGTGTAGATAAGCCAAGTATTGATGTATGTTACAAATATATACACTCATTGTCTTGGCATTCAGACTCCCAACTCAGCCCCTGAATTTCAAATAGTCCCTGCTTTTTCAGATGAACTTTCATTCAGAGCGTTCAGATTCTGTGCCCTCCTTTGATGCACAACAGCAAACTCACCCTTTTTATGACTGAAGGAGAGTCTGAGAGCTGTGCAAATTTATTCCTTTCACCACTGTCTACAGCACCTCAAAGCAGAATGAGGGATGCCGGCGTACATGCTGGTCAGTGAAACGCACTGAATGTTTAAGTTGCATTCAAAGCCTTTTATCCTGTGTTGTTGAAACAATAATGTCAGCAGAGACTCTCATTCTCTCCCCCTAAGATCTGAGGGAATATGCCCACTTCATCAACATCACTTGCCACATTTCAGCAGATGAGACACGGAGCTGCTGGAGTGTCATGCCATGATGCTTGCAGAGCTTCGCCATGCACAAAAAGAGAGGATTCAATTTAATTCCAGCTTTGTATTGCAACCAGTTTAATGTGATTGCACGTGTATGTGCAGGTGGTCTCGCTTTTGTTTGGTATTTTTCAACCCAGGACGTGTTAAAATGTTGATTCCAATCATTTGCAGTTGAACATAGTGCAGATAAACTTTTTAAAAAGCACAGGTTGCAGTTATTTTCCTTTTCAGTGGACAATTTCAAGTCATACTTGACTGTACAGTGAGCTTCCATTGTGAAAAAGGACATTGTGATGGTTTTCGAGAGGTTGAAAGTGATTGCCCTATTGAACTGTGTTGAAGGTTAGCAAGAAACTAGCGGTAAGTTTCTCCTCACTTAATCTAGAAGAAGAAGAAAGAAAGAAAAAAAAAAACTTCAGACAGACTTTTGACCACAGGTGATATGACTCAGAGACTGAGCAGCCATACTGTGTTTGGAAATGATTTAGGAGGAATGAAAGTTTTTAAGTTGAATTTTCAGCACTTATAAGCCATCACCAACCGCCCTTTTAAAAGCAGGAATGTAAGTTTCATACAATATGCTTCAAGTTACAAAAGTCTGTTTGTGAATTAATGTGTTTGGAAAGGACGGGACTCAGATTTTAAAAAGGTCAGAATGCAAAATGTCTAGAGGAGGATGGTTTCAGAGCCAAAATTCACAGAATTTGTGTTTTCATGAGTTTGTCTTGTTTGCATTCTGCTGATGTTAATCACATTTTGGACAGTCTGGCAGCTGTTAATGATGATGATGGTAAATAATTCCACATGGCTCCCAAAGACCTTGAAAATCATTGAAAGTTTGCAGGTTTGAGACAAAATAAGAGCTTTTTTTTTTAACCACATCACCCAAATTCATCAGTATGATCTCTGGGTCAGTTCTGTGATGAAGGTTTACAAGTTTAAAATGATTTTTGACAGGTTTTCTTTCTTTCTTCTTTTGGCTCCTTAAATGTTACCAAACAAGACCTTGAAAGTCATTGAAAAATTCTTAAATTCAGTGTCCAAGAGAGTGTGGAAGCCCTGATGGTAGGAATGGTTAATTTTAAGCTAATTTAAAATTTGTCTGGGTTAATGAAGGCCAAAGGAATTAACTGTTGGGCCAAGGTAACTCATCAGTGCCCTTCATGCTTTTTCCCACCACACTGGAAAATACCAGCCAATTTATGAAGTGAGGTAAATTTGAGGAAAGGTTTCAGAAAACAGATAACCTCACATGCTGCTGAAGAACACTGTTTTCATGATGTTGTTCCTCAACATTACTCTGATAAATAATCAGTCAAAAGTGTGTTTTTTTTTTAACTCATTATGCAAATACAAACTGAACTGTGAAGTATCCAGAGTCCAGTCAGCTCAGGACATTGTGATCCCAGCCCGGCCTGAGTTTCAAATGCACTGGCTTTCATCACCTTCCATTGTTCCCGAAACAACAGAAATTATTCATATCGCTAAGTTATTGATGGTAATGGCTTGGGTGGAAAACAGCAACAAACAAACATGGGTGATGCACGCAAATGACAGGAAACACATGAGAGATTTATTTCATTTTCTTGTTAGGCTGGCTTTACATGGTGCAATGCAACTTCAGTTCCATGCAACTTGGAGTTCCAGGCGAACCATCCAATGAAAATTATAAATCTGGCTTGCATCATCATTTGGAATGTTCCATTTGGGTTTGTTGACATGGCAACAGCAAAAGTTTCATTTCTCAACCTGCAACTAATTGCATGGAAGCTGAATTGTGTGAAGCCAGCCTTTTAGGTGAAATTGTAAGGTCATCAGTTTACATAAAATAGACAAATGTAAATAAAAACTACTTACTTTTTCCCCCCCATTCTGCACAGGGTCCTTAAAACTGAAAATCACTGATGCACTTTGGTCACTTTTTACAGCTAACAGTGTTACAGATCTGGTTGGATATTTTGGCCATCATTTGTGTCTGCCTCAGCTCCTCTGACTGCAGCGATGTATGTTTTTGGAACTGAGGACATTTGAGCATTTGAGGACATTTGAACCAGGTGGTGACACATCAAATCTAACAGCAGAGCCCTTTTCATAAACAGCTTTGAGTGTGTTATAAATCCAGGAAGCCTGCGAAAAGCCTCCATTCTTCTCACCCACAGCAGTCTTGAAAAGAGCAAAAGTTTGTCCTGAAACCGCGTCATTAATTCTTCTTGATCACGGCTGTCTCTTCACTGAAACTACGAAGTAAAAACAAGAGAAGCCCGAGCATTTAAAGGGCACAAGTACAACCTTTCCATCATGCTATCATACAGTGTGTTCCCCAGGTTTTGGGATAGTGACACATTTTAATAATTTGTCTTCATAATGTTATTACTCACGTGGAATGCCACAGTAGATATGAATATTAAGTGCAGACTGTCAGATTTAATTTGAGGAAAATTTTATCCACGCTGGATTTAATGAATGAAAATTTGCCAACCTTTTCGGGACGCTGAGAGCGCGCGCACAGTTTAAGCTTATTTTCAGTAAAGCAGTCATTTGTCAAATGCACCCAAATATTCTCACTGTGCAATGACTTTGAAAAGTCTGCAGCTCAAACAACACCGCCGCACTCGGAATCTCACTGATGGGCTCCCTCCCAAGGTTTTGTGTCTGAGGATTCAGCTGAGATTCGGTGACATGAGCCTGTAAAATGAAATAGGATTTAGGGATGGCGCACGTTCTTTGTGATTATTGCGAGCCGTTGAGGGGGAAAGGTGGGATTTAATCAGCCACACATCCTGCCCAGATCCTGCCCGTCCGGCCTGAAGGTTCAAACTGGCAACCTTTACGTCTCAGCTCGGCTCCTCTGACCTTTTGGGCGGCCGTCATCCGTCGGCAGAGAGTTGGTCTCACGTTTCAGCGTGAAGCAGACGAGATGGTCCCAGCGGAGATCCTTTCTAGGACACGGGCTCCTTCCTAGATCAAAAGCCCGACGTCAACCATTTGGCCCTTGCAGCGGAGGAAAGCCTTCTCTTTCAACTTCCCCCTTCAAAACACGCTGAACACAAGACTCAAAGAAACTGCTCTAAGATTTACAATGTAAAAAAAAAGTCTCCAAAACAGAGCAAAGATGTTTATGCATGTTTTATCTTACTTATTTGAACTTGTTTAGCTGAATAATTATCACAATCCCAATGTTTGCAGGCCTGTTGGAGCCTGCTTCTCTATTTCTAACCTTCAAAAGGACCAACAAGTGGCAGGAAAACCTCAGACTGAACCTCGGACCCGGCTTCTCCCCTCTCGTATTTTAATACCTGAGCTCCCATTACAACTGTGATTTTCAGATGAAGGCCATGCATGTAGTGGAACTTACCAAATTCAAAGCTTTCCTGACCCCAAAAGAACTTGAATTTTTCTTTTTTTAGACCGCATAGACTTGTGTACAAGTTTAAAGATCAAAGAATAATGAACTTTTGCCCTCATGAACAACACCGGCTGAACAGAATAAATCCTGTTTACAGAGCAGCATCATTTCCTCAACATCAACAAACTGCAAGTGCACAAGATTTGTGAGGCCCACAGGTCAAATAGAGAATTTCTGCCCTTTCAGTACACAGACCTTGTACGCACATGAATCAAACTGTAATTTTATTTAGTCATTTCATTTTATTGCGCATTTCTTGCAAGTTTTTTTTCCTGAAGTGCTAGTCTGACTTACAGCTGCTCCAGTGTTTACAGTTTTTAAAGCCTTGCGCCTCATGCAAAAACTCATCTTTCAGATTTATCAGCCTTATCGTAATATACCGACAGACCTTGTATGAAAAGCTCAAACGATAATTTTCAGATTGAGGAGAAATGTGGAGTTGTGGATTTTTCCCCACTAACTTCTACATCAAATCTCTCTCATAATCTCTTCAAAACATCTCGTTGCAGTTTTCTCTCATTCCTGATATAAGGAAACATATTTCACTCTATTTAAAGGAGCCCACAGTTAGGTTGAAGTGTGATAGTGATAGTGAAGTGTGAAAAATGTATACAGTATATTGTTGTTTAGGCTGATTCCAAACAAGTTCAGAAAAGATCAGGCTTTCCTTGCTGGCTTCTCTTTGTGATAAAAGCATCTTAAACAAACCAACCTGGCTTGATGGGACCTTAAAGATGGACAAATCAGGGAAAAAAACGAAAGTGAAACAAATCAGAAAATATTTATTTTTGATTGTTAAAAGCTTTGCTGGATTTATAAGTTGGATTCAATTCTCGATGAATAAAGTGCAAGGTCAAACATAACAAAAATGCTCTTGTCCTGTTTTTTGGAGAGGATGCACACACGGCTGTTTACACTTCAAAGTGAGTGTTTTGGCTGACAGGCTCTGCTTAGAGCCATCAATGTCAAGCTAAAGAGTGAAGAGGTAATCTTTAATTCAGTCTATTTATTCCTAATTCAGTCCAAGAAAGGCTGGGATGGTCGAAGAAGTCCTTGCAAATATTAGCGATTGTAGTCAAAACACGTCTCAGCTGTCAAAAAGTCGTGCCTGGAAAAAAAAACAAAAAAACCAAATTCTGACTCAAGTTTAACTGTTCATCTATCGATCGCCATCCCCGCTTATGTCGTTGTGTTAAATGGCTGTATCAAAGATCGCTGCGATTGATCCAGCCCTCTTTTAGATAGCAAACACCTGAATTAGTCATTCATTACTCCAGTGCTTGACTGACCCACAGTCTGAGCAACAGTTTCCAGCATCGATCGATTCACTTTGCTAAAAATCTATTGTGCTCACGCTGACATTTTCAGGACGAGTGGCCCCTGCAAGTCTTTTGAGCTGAATAGAATAAATATTCAAGGCTGAGTGGGGGAAAAAAACATAGTGTTTTTCCTCCCTGTTAATTAGTTCTTATAACAAGAATGTGGGAAAGGAAGTGTGTCCTCTATCACACCCAGAGTTAATCCACAGAATATTAGGAGGGAGGTACCTTGACAGGTCCCTCACCAGCTCACATGAATACCAAAGATGGACTTTTTGAAGTGGAGAAGAATGCCTCAACTATCTAATTTCCTGCTTTTTGTGATACTGGGCTTCTCTATTGAAAGCAAATCACAGAGTGTGTGTGTGTTGAAAAGGAAAAGAAAAAAAAAAGGTGGCCAGTGAAGCACGAGACACCAAGATTTGACTTGTTCGCTGACTTGTTGGCCAGACTTGTACAAAACACACCGTCTGTGTTCTCAGGTTACTTTGTCAGCTATCAAGAGTTCACTTTAACCCCTTAAACTCCAATTTTGCCTTCAATTTCCCCTCAAGAAGCTTCAAATTAGAAAAAAATGGTTTTCCCATATATGTCACGTACATATTTTGTATCTGCTGGCTGCAACGCCTCACTGAAGCTACATCACACTTATATTGAGTGAAATATTCAAACCCTGATGCTATTGTTTTATGGCTGCAAAATGCATCAAATAGAAAATATCTAGATATTTGTGCATCATTTTATACACATTTCCCTGTAATTCAGCAGGACATATTTGATATCTTTTGAAACTGTGGGATTTCCACTAGAAATTAAAATAAGGTTTTGTAGGTTTGAGCTTGGCCACACAGCAGCAGGGCTGAAGAGGTAATTGACACACATGAGTGCCGTGCATTAAGTTCCTATAGGATTTCAAGAGCACAGATCTCAATAGAAACAGCAGGGTGTCACCTAAAGAGCCCTATTCTTTAGATTCTGAGTTGTCCTATTGGTAAACCACCCAGTGTGTTGTTCTTTTACCCTTGAATTAAAACAGAGAGGACTGTGTCTTGAAGACAAATGAGCCCGACTGCTGGCACAAAATGAAAGGTATCGTTTAATCTCAGCCTCGGATACAATCTAAGTGGGTTAATTAGGGCAAAACACCACTCCTTCCACCTCAGGGAAGATGTTGTGTTGATACAGCTCAACAAGGGCAGGATTTGGATTTACATAGATGCCTTCAAAGTTCAAAGAGGATAATCTGAATAACAAGTTTGGAGGAAAAAGTTCACCGCAGGTTCCGAGCTCCAAGACCAATCATTTAAATGTCGCTGTAAAAGTGCCATCAAAGTCACCCAGTCCAACTGAAGTCACGACTTGTTTGCTTGGATGAAAAGTGCAGAAAGAACAAAGATGTGGATCCCTCCTGCTCAAAATATACCTCAACTAAGTGGTCAGCTCGTATTTGAACTGCAAAACAAGCCATTTTCTTCAAGCTATACATTTAATTTTTGGATCATGAAAGCCCTGATCCTGTTACCGTCGTGTCACGAGACGATCAGCAGCAGCCTGCCTCTGTATTTTCCACGCGCTGTTGAAATAAGACAGTGCTGCTCTCAGGCCCTACACTGAACACACACACGGTGTTTTTGCGGCGTGCACCGTGGCAGATGAAATAAAAACTGTGAAATTAAATATCACATCGCAGCAGTCGCCTCACTACCTCATACCTGTGTGGCCATTGTGGCGAAGACAGATCGCATCACAGCTGAGAGTTGAGTCAAGCTGCCGGAGACAGCTGAATAACACCGTGAGGTCAGTGGTTTTACCCTCCAAATAAAACACTGAAAATCCCAAAGAAAAGGTGTATTGGTGTTCACATTTCCATTCAATTTTATTGGATTATTAGATTGTACATGGATCTGTTGATGTAAAAAAGATGTTAAAAAAAACCCATATTGTATTATAGCGGTGTTTTTCGATGGAAGGCCAGAGATCTTCTGGAGCGGTAAATCCAGGGCGAAAAGTAATGTTCGGTGACTAAATAACTACAAACATACCATGAAAATTCTTCTGCCATGTAACAAGTCATCACTGTGACTCAGCTCTGCGCCTGGAGGCTCCAGAGGCCGGCATTCGGTCAGCCAGACTCGGCCACCGCTAAAATGCACAAGGTAGAAGACCTCCTTCATTTCATTTCCTTCATTCATTTTCTTTACCTGCATATTCCCGCTCAGAGTCAAGGGGTGTTGGAAGCTATCCCAGCATGCATTGTGCAGAGGGCAAGGACTCTGCACAGGTCATCAGTCGGCAAAAAGGCAATAAGGCAATAAGGCATACAGTCTCTGACACTCATAGCCATGGGCAATTTGGAGTCTGCAGTCTACATACTGTGCCAGTTTTTGGATTAAAATCGAGCACCTATGCTTAGAAAATGCACACGAACACAGGAAGAACATTACTTTATATTTCTATCGCTACATTTTATTTTCCTTTTTCTTTTGCTATTGTGCACATACAGTATTTGCACATGCACACACATACATATGAGTGTGCATGCAAGTGTTTCATATGTGCAAATGTTCAGACTTTTGAATCAATAGTTTGTATTAAATTTCATATTTTCAGTGCCTGGCTGCACTGATGTGATTCTGATTCAGATAGTGCCTTTTATAAAAACCCATTATTTAGCCAGCGAACGCTGACTGAGTAACCTTACCCTTTCCCCCGCTTCACATTCACACATTTCCACACATTCACATCTGAGAGATGCCCTGTGCAACTGCAGGCTGCTCCTGAAACTGTCGAAATAGAAAAAGAGCCTTGCAAGGCTTACTTCTCGCGCTCTTGCATGGAGAGAGGGGAGGATGAGCTCAAAAGCCTTCATTTTGAACTAAAGATGTCGAAACAAAGATCAGTATTGACCATGGGGTCCTCTCCTCAGGTGTGGACCATCCAATAATCAATGCCATCCACCTTAAACCAGCTTTAACTGCTGGTACAGCTTTTCTTCAAATGGAATACTTTAAATTCTGTGTCCTAATGGCGTGTTTTCAAGATTCAAGGGTAAAAACTTTATTGCTTTGTCGCCACAGGTGATGGCAATTACTCTCAGTGTATCTCTCAAAAGACAAACAAAAACGTAACAAACAGTAAAAAAAGAAGAAGAATGGAAGAAGGAACTGATAACTGCTATGTAATATCATTTAAGCGCTTATTGTCTAATACCTGCAATAAATCTGGAAACTAAGTGCTTGTGCTTCTGAGTATATAAGCTGAACTGCCTCAGGATCTGTGCTGAGGTGGTCCTACAGTTCAGGCTCTGGACTCTCCGTCCAGAGGGGAGGTGCCGTGAAGAGCGAGTTGGCGGGGTGAGAGGGCTCAGGAATCACATTCTGTGCTTTACGTTTGATATGGGTGGCATACATATATAGAGAGAGGAAACAGAAGGAAGGTCACAGCTGATGATCTTCAACGCCGTACGTGCCGCTCTCTCCAACTGTTTCCTCTCGTAGGCGGCGGTGCTGGCGCCCCACGCTGTGACAGAGTAGGTGAGAACGCACTGTGGCTCTGTAGACGTGAGTCATCGCCTTTCCACTCACGCCAAACTTTTTAAACCTCGGAAAGTGAAGCCTCTGGTGGGCCTTGCTGATTATGAGGCCAGTTTTACAAATGGTGGTGCTTGTTGTTACCTGGTTGTTAATGACAAGTGCAGGGGGAGCCTCCGTACGAGAGCTTCCACCTCACACCTGTATGCTGCCTCATCACCGTTTTTTATCATGCCAGTCACTGCTGATTCATCTGCAAATTTAATACTCTGCACACAACTATGGTGGGATAAACAGTCATTAGTATGGAGCAGTGGTTCTCAAACTGGGGGTTGTGATCTCCCAAGAGGGTTGTGAGATGATTCTGGGGGTTCGCAAGATAATTATGACATAGGAAAACACATTTTAATTATCTTTTCGCCATTTTTTGACTGTTATCGGAGGCCTCCTTTGATAAGTAAACAAATAAAACGACGTGAAAACGGAGCTGTTCAGCAGTTGGACTGATCACTGCTCTGCATGTGCAGCCTGTGGCAGGGGTCATAAGCAGGCATCACTTTGTTTTAAGGGGTCACAAGTGAAAAAGTTTAAGAGCCACTGGTATAGAGTGAGTACAGCATTGGACAGAGTGAACACAGCCTTTTCTACTTTCTTCCTGTATGACAAAAAAATCTATAATCCACCAACACAAAGGCTGGTCAACACCCAACACCTGAGGTGTTTCAAAAAGTTTAAGAGGGATATTGTTGTTGAATGCTGAACTAAATTCGGGCATATGTGGACGGGGCCTCTGGGTGCTGCAGGACGCTGGAGGCACAGAGACTCAGCGTCCTCTGCAGACCCATTAGTCTGTTAGGCAAACTGCAATGTGTTACAGACCAGTCCCTTAAACACCTTCATAACCACAGAGGTCAGAGCAACAAGCCTGTAATAATTCAGACTGACAGCATTTGACTTCTTGGGAACAGGGATTATTATTGCAGATTTGAAACCGAGACTTTACACATCCTAAGAGACCAGTTAAAATGTCTGTAAAAAACCGAGGCAAGCTGGTTGGCACAATACTTTAGTGGGAAAAGCAAACCTGCAGCCCTGCAGCCTTCCTGCTGTTGTTATGTTTACATATTAGGGCTCCAACATCATGCTCTTTAACCGCCAAGGGAGGGTTGTCAGCCGTCACTGCAACTGCACTGAGACCTGCAGCTGATTGTACATCACATCTGCGAAAGGATTCATTTAGCTTACAAAAAGAGCAGCACCGTGCCACCATATGCCGGAGCCATCTTGGTTTGTGTTCTGCAACCCTGCCTGTCTTTCTTCTGCCAAAAAACTGTCAGGGTGAAGGTGCTGAAGAAGTATCAAATGTGGCGCGGCATGCTGCGGGTCCGCTTTAAGGTGTATAAAGCTGTAATAAATAGTGAAGTCAAGTCAAATGGATGTTTATTGTACCTCTAGAGGAAATTAGATTGCAGCCAGGGTTAAAAAAAGACTATTTTAGTTCTTTTTTTTTCTCAGAAGGAAACAGACTACATGTCATCTGCATCGGCCACCAAAACCAAAACAACACTAAATATATCATTTTATTATCCAACATGGACTCTAGTATAGACAGAGCTGCCTAATCGGTGTCCTCTCATATTACTGAAACTCACTCATGTACATAAATTAAATGTAATCACAGCTAATTGCATTAGCATCAGGTCAGCGACCGCTTAATTTCTCTTATGTAAATCGGCTAGATAATGGATGAATATTTGATAAGCTGCTGACATCCATACAGTAACCTCATATTTCATTTAAAGTTTCCAAGTCATTACAAAAAAATGAGATGGTTCTTTTAGTTGTTCACGGAAAAAAGTAGGAATGAAGGCAGAGGTCACCAGTATACCATGATGAGTGGTTAAAAGCACAAATGTAGCACCTCCTCTACAATCTTCTTTTTTATTTAGTCAGTTTATTGTTGCATATCCGTGTAGGCGCTGAAGAGGTCAAGCCAGTGAACATATAAAGTGCAGGTATTTACTTTATGTAAGTGCGGCTGAGGGGAGGGAAATACAAAGAATGATAATGATAAGAAGCACACTGTAAACAAGCAAAAGAATTTACATTTCAGCTTGTTTAGTTCCCACATCTGCTGTGTCCACATTCATGGTAATCAAGCCAGGATCTGCCTGCGCTTTGATGACTGCTGACTCTAACGATGTTCTGAGTCATCACAGGTCACTATTGGTGCATATTAAGTATTTTCTTTATTCGTTAAAAACACTTTAATGAGACCCCAATGAATTATGGAAACTAGAGCACAAGCTAACATCATTCGGAGTAAATAAGATGTAGTACGGTGCATTAGGAGGCAGCCTGTGACATAATGAGGAAGTTGCTATCATAGGGATTTGTGAGAGGATTTCCTGGTCTGATCTAAGGCAATGACTCTGCACAGACTAAATGGACAAAGCAGCACCAGTGAACAAACACCACTGCGCACTGCTTCCCCTTTGAGGATTCCCCTGTCATGTGTCCCCACAGTCTATTGTTTCTCAAACTGCTGTTAAGTAGGACTAAATAGTCATACTGGGACACAGAACTTCCTCTTGCGTGACACTGAAGTAAAGAGTTGCCCACAGTGTTTTAACCTGCTGGTGAGTCATCCTGCAGGCTTGATACATGCATCCGCTGATATGTGATGATTATAGCAGCTAATGAGTTCAGTTCAAAATAGACATCAACTTTAAAAGAATTTTAAAAATTGCTGAGGCTCGATTGAAGTGAGGACCCTTGACAAAAAACATGCCATAAACATTCAATTTGATGGCTGATTCTACACAGTTCTCATCGCCAATGACTCACTGATAGATAACGTGCTTATTCCACGTTTTTATCAGGTGAGTTCTTACTTCAGTCAACACAAATTTCACGCACTGCACCTTTAAAGGATATCTTGACCAATTTACAAAATGATAACAGCTTTAGTGGTTGTATCCTTGTAGAGGATTTATAACATTTAGAGCCGACTGAAAATGTTTCCTCCCCCTCAAAACTATAAATAACATTTTGGAAAACTCATCACTTATTCTGTGGTAAAAGACGTATTAAACAACTATTATATTCAATGATTGCTACCCCACTTAACTTCTTAACACTGAGTTGTAGCACCTCTCTGACAGCAGAGTAAAATATTTAACTTAACTTTTTCATTCATTCTTAACTCACCCCCTACATTGGTATAATAAATTTCCTCAAACTTAACGTCTGAGAAACTCGAGCCAGTTTTTTTGTGCACAAATGCACAAAAGCAGAACAGCGTGCACTCATGTCAGGACAAAACGCCACATCACTTGAAGAAAAAAAGCAGAAACTGCAGGATAGAAGTTGTCACCCAGTGGGAGTCTACGATTTGACCGATGGATAGTTTTATCTGTGACCTGGTTTCTTTGCATATTAATCATGCCTCCATCCTCGTACGCTCGCAGGCAGAGGGATTTCACAGATAACAGTCTGTTTATAGTACACTGATAATCGGCGCAATGTGTTTCACAGACCATCAGCCAAACAATTCACTCTAATTAGGGTTC
>OMLF01026343.1:0-16387 GCA_900302615.1 Holocentrus rufus | reverse complement strand
CTGCTGGCAGTAGTAGGGCGCACTCTAATGGATAGTCATGGCAACTGTTTTGGTTAAAATGTTTTTTCCTACAGACTTAAGAGGTGAAACTTCTGCACAGTGTGGAAGGGGAAAAGAATACTGTATATACTAAATATTTTCTTTGTTTTTTCCTGCTGTTTCTCTGTCAGACTCCGACTCTGTGGAGGCCAAGCTGGTGTATGGCGTGGAGGGAAATTCCACTTTCCTGGAGTGTGTTCCCCGGTCGCCACAGGCCAAGCTCAGGTGGACGGTGCAGCACACAGAGACCCAACAACAAGCTCTCAGTCAGACACATGAAATCAGAGGGGTGAGTAGGCCTTTTTTTGCCTTCGTCTCTGTCCAGCGGCCAGCCTCAGCTGGCGATATCTTAAAGGGAGATAGAGACAGAGAGGGTGAGGTGCTGATCATGTGACTCAGATTCCCCACAGTGATCACTGAAGTTTCTTCTTATCTTGCAAGTTAGAAAAACAGTGGAAAACTATTGACTGGGGACAAACACTCCAGTTTTATTCTGTCAATAGAGCCTTGCTCATATATCAGAACATATAAAAAAAATCTTATGAGTTCATAGTTACATGAACTCAGTGTGGATGTATAAACATTATACACAAACTAGTAGGCTTTTGCCAGTTGTGAAAGGGAAACAGATGAAGGGACGTGTCACTGCTGCCATTGGGTGAGAACATAGCTGACATTTTTGTGGTTTATCCAGAAGGTTGCAAAATTTTTGTCAATTCACAGAGGACTAAATAATCCTTCAAGTGAATTTATGTGGTTTACATGCGTGGAGAATTCAGTTTTCAACCCAATCACTCAAGTAACACAGTTAACCGCACATGCAGAAGACATAACTCAGTTAGAATAACCTGGTTAAGCGTAATTTGCAATTATGAGAAACTCTCAGAGCATTATGGGTATATTATTACTTTAAGGATTATAATTTCTCTCAGGGAAATTGGGAAGGGGACAGCTGGCAGTCGTGCTTCCTCATACATTTTGGCTTGCACGCCATTTCATCATTGGAGACTGCAGTTGGAAAGGAAAAATAATATAATCGCAGGGTAACAAAAGTGCAGTAAATATTTTAACTGGAACACTGGCAACAGCTGGGTTACACTGTAAAATGGAACCGGTGTTGCACTACTGAGTCACCCCAAGACCTGATCGCCTCTTCATCCCTCTGCTCCTCTTCCCCCCCTCTTTTTGTCCCTCAGCTTCCTCAGAGCGACGACGACCGCTCCCTCCTTATGAAGCGCGGCCTGCTGGTCCAGCGCCTGGATCTGGCTGACATGGGCCTGTACACCTGCACCAGCCGGGAGCACTCGTACACCCAGGTCCTGGTGCGGTATCGCCTGAATGTCATCCCCAACCGCAACCTGCAGCCGGCCCAGCCCCAGAACAACCACAGTCCGAACCATGCAGACCCAGATCCCGTCCTGAGCCCCATGATCCCTGGGAAGGTTGTCTTAGGAGGGGTGGGGGCCAGCGGGCTGCTCGGCCAGGCGGGCCCCTCTCATTTGCCGCATCCACAAGTGGGACACAGGAACTCGTGGCTGCCCCAGCACACTCAGCTCCCTCTGAGGAGCTACAAGGACCTGCACATGGTCGGGACCAATAGCCTGAGCGTGGATGAGTACTGCGAGCACCTGTGGTACCGGGAGAAACGCCGGCAGCAGAAACTGCGCACTCTAAAGATGAAGCAGGAGAGCAGGAAAGCGCGGGTGAGGAGGAACTACCCTCCGGAGAGTCTTCTGTAGTCACCAGGGGGAACTGAGAGACTGTGTATTGGGCCCTGTGGATGGGGAGATCCATGCAGAGCACAGGGACAGTTTACTTCATAGCATTGATTTTTGAGCAAATAATGTCAATATTTGCCAAAAAGCACAGGCAATAACATCCAGCTCTACAGACAGAACAGCATATTGTATCCTCATCTTAAACATTCTGACATGTAGTTAAGACACTATGAAAAAGAAAACAGTTTATCCTGCTGGCTGGTTAGCTAGCTAGCATTCCCAACTTTTAAGTGAAAAAATATATATCATATAGCTGCAATAAAAACCATTAAGGTTAGACATAAAGAGGTGAAGACTGTCTTTACCTTGTGGCATTTTTACTGTTTTGTCAACAAATATGCATGCATGTATTTATGCATGTACAGTTGTAACACTCGTCTGCATGGATACCATCTAGGCTCCACCATGCCAAATGGATTTAATCTAGGCCTCAGTGCAAACGCACACGAGACGGACTCTTGCTTGAATATACAATATGTATAGCTTATTAATGCCATGTAACTAATAATTATTATTCACATCAGTGTATATTATAGAACTCTATTTTTGATAGTTATTTCTTTATGTACTAGATAGTAGTAATTTTATCTTGTGTAAAACATAAAGTCATTTCTGTCTTATTTTTATGAACTTGTGTGTTTCCCACTAAAAAGTAGGTTATTTAACTCCACAACTGTCTCATAAGCTATGAGATCAACAACTGTGTAATTAAATTGTTTTTCTGAGTAAGCCTTAACACCACAAGTTACGAGTAAAATTATAATAAAAAAATAATATAAAAGGGTATGTTATTTATTGTGCAACACACCTCACACAGTACTTTGATATTCCATTTTTGATAAATCAAATTAGATTTTGTTTACCTTTTTTTCCCATTAGTATTTACCATCCTTAAATAGATGGTACAAGTACTACTATTATTACTGCCTCTACTGCTACTACCATGACTTCTATTTCTAATGCTACTCCTACTACTACAAATACCACTACTACTAGCATTACTACCACTACCACTATCACTACCACTACTACTATTACAGTTACTACCACTACCACTACTACTGCTACTACTGCTGCTATTACTACGACAAATATTACTTTTCTAATTTACAAATTCTATGAAGGAGCAAAACAAACTCCACCTGCAGTAGAATTATCATCAACTGCCCAAAAAGCATCAACAAAAACACCACATGCTGAACTGATAAGATCCAACCTGGCAAGAAAAACCCCCATTTCTTGTTTGACTCATCAGTTCAGGGAATCAGCTTCCTGTGCCACCTGCTACAGTTCTTCCTGTTTTCAGACAAAAAACCTGTTGTGTGGACCCCCAAAACAAACTTCCCCTCTCATAGATGCAGCGAAGGCAGCCAGCTTTGTTGCCACTTCATCTTTGGGAACTGACCAGTCTGTCATTGTTTTCAGCTGTTTTAACATAACAGGTGACTGTGAGCTGGGGGCCCTTCAGAGGAAGTGGCTTCTATTATACCACTGTTACATAACCAAGGTCATGCCTGCAGCCCATCTCACTTTTTTCCTCCCTTCATGACTGTGAACAATGTATTTTGTCTTCACTACTCTCCTTGCTCTCCGACCTCCCTGATGACATGCATGCAATCCGCACCGATGACAGCCATAAAATGAGAAGTCAGCTTGTGACTTGCTGAGAGAATATGACTGGGGAAAGTGAATGAATGGCGCTCTCACTTCCCTTTACAACCATTATCACGTGCCATTGAGCAAGGCACTTTACTTCCCCAACGGCTGCAGTAGAGCTGTTTGCTGAATGTGCACAGTAGGAGTATGGAACTGAATGGGTGCTGCTGACATCAAAGATAAAGAGAAATTGCTGATTTAAATCTTTGCTCTGGCTGGAAAAAAAAACATAAAAAAACATGTCCACCAGCAGGCTACAAGGCTGACAACCAGATAGTAGAGTCTGAAAAACTGGTCTGATCACCAAAATTTGTTTTTATTACATTATGCACAGCTATTACAGCATTATGACTTTCACTTTTAGAGGAACATTCATGTCGCTCACCTTTTTTCCCTTTTTTTATATGTGCATATCAAAGAAATGTATCATTTCTGCACCACTCAGGAACATCATAACATCTAGCAGCAGTCACTTACATGAAGCAGCCAGCAAATAGCAGAATTAAAGTAATTCACATAAAATTGCATAGTTAATGTTTGACTCAGGATGGTACCTTGGTGTGTACCTTGGTCTGTTAAAATCTATGTACAACACAAACAGGCCTGCAGTAGCTTAAGACATAGCTGGGCAAAACCGGTACAGATGTTGAACTGTGCCTACAAATGCAGGGGAAACCAATACCGTAAAGATAAAATAATTAAGGAATAATTAGCAGTATTGTGTTAGAAATTTCTGTGTTGGCTGTATTCCCACAGAAAAAATACAAGCTGAACAACAAAGAAAAAGGCAATAATGTGATCAAACCAAGACTATAGGTGTTTGAGATAAATGACTATGATTGATATTTTCTGCCATTTCCCTGAGAGAGGAGCCTTAACAAACCCCACATGTGACCTGTCCTGTACAGTTAGTGTGTCATCAGTGAACAGTGCTGATTTATGTGTTAACTGTGAATGTGGAGGGGAAACAGCATCCCGGTATGTATCCATACAGTCAAGTTGTGTCTACATGAAGAACTGAGCGAGCAGATTGGCCACGCCAAACAGGATCAGGAAACTGTGAAACAACGCGGATGGCCAGCGGAGCGCGTTCTGCCGCTTCAGGGAGATCATGTGGACCAAGGAGGGGAAAACAAACACCAAGGCCAGGCCACATGTAGCACCAGAATACCGTATGATGGATCCAATGTTGGGATAAAACCGGGCCATGAGGACGCCAGCTCCAACGATTAAGATGTTCAACGCGAAGACATGGAAGAAACTCGGGTAGTGTTTCCCAAAGATCTGTCCCATGACCTGGACTCGCACCAGGTATCCCAGCAGAGGGTAGACAGTGGTCATCTGGAACAGCAGGCAGGTCCGAGCCACAAACACCAACACATCGCTGCTGGGGAAGTTGTCTAAGAAGTTGGGTTCAATGCATTCTTTGGGGAGGGGAGGTGCAGGAAAGGCTGCAAAGATCAGCACTCCCACATACAGGTAGGTCAGCCCGACTAGAAGATAAGCCACAGACAGGTCTCGCACATTGTTCTCCTGGTGCCTGTTGTTCTTCATGAGGGTGATGATGCAGTTGTGGATGAAGAAGGCCAGGGTGAGAACACCAGTCAGCTGAGGGAAGTACAATCTGAACTCTGGGACGTAGAGCAGGGTCGAGTCAAACCAGTGGAACTCCAGGTGGAAGCCCAGGTGAGCAGCCTTGTACGTGACCAGAATGATCAGGTAGACCACCGATATGGTGCCTAAGAAAGTGAACCTAGCAAAGAAGGACGCTGAGCGGAAGTTGAGCAGTGGCAGCAGCAGGATGATGAGGTAGAAGGGGACCGTGTTGGTTTTGCTCCACCACTCATCAAACAGGGCTACACCTGAGGTGCTGTTGCCGCCGTCACCCAAATAAAGGGTGCTGTCGTTCTGTCCAGGGACGGTGTTCTCATACGGACAGATAACTTTATCTGAGCCATTGGTCCCAAACTCTGAATCTGATATGTTGATGTTGTGAGCATAGTTGTAGATGAATCTGCCAGTGTTGTAGAGGAAGTTGGACATGAGGACCCAGTACACCACCATGGCTCCAATGAGTGACACCAATGAGAACACCAGGCTGGACCACTGGCCGAACTTCCCAAAGTAATACTTACACACATCAGGAAATTCCCAGTCTGATGTGTCGATATAGGGTATTGATTTTGGTGACTTCAGCACTCTGTAGCAACAGTAGAGCATCAGCAGACCCATACAGATAAGAATGAGAATCCCCAGAGTGAAACCAGACTGCTTCATACCCCAAGGTATACTGAGTATAGATGTGCCCATCATGGTGTTCCATATGGCAAAGACTGTGACGATACTTGGGTTTTTAGAGGAGTGGTCGCTGCCAGCCACCTTGAAGGCAGTCCCAAGGGGGCTGTAAATGTAAATCTCCTCTGGCCTGGGGATGACATGGTCTGGGGGACTCAGTAGTCTGTCGGAAGAGCCTGTTAGTCTGCTGTAGTAATGAACTCTGCTGTTGAGGACAGCAGCCTCAGCTGACACCCTCTCCTGTGGGGCATCTTCTACAATATTCCTGGGTTCCACAAAAAAGGGTCTCTTCACCTTGGAGTCCAGCGAGTCTGTGGATCCTCTGTGTGAATAACTCTCGCCTGTTCGTACGTCGCCCAACAATGGTTTGCAGTCTTCCTCCATGATGCTTCTTCTTACTTTAAGTTAGTGCCTTACAGTTAACACCTGTCTTAGGACTTGAGCAGCTGTAATACATTCAGTTGCCGGGTGCCGACTTTCAGTATGTTTCGCTCTCTTCAGGCTTTATAATACAAGAATCTATGTCCCCTACAAACTATTTGCTTCGGTGGGTCTTCCTTGTGTTTTCGGCTCAATTCTAATGAAGTAGTCACGTGAGTTCACCCCATTTTGGGAAGTGACATCAGTTCAAGGTCCTTGGTGCATTCTCGTCCCGTGGGAATAACCGGGAGTACGACAAGGCAGGACTCGTATGAAGCTGTCAAGACGCCGTTTATCAGGTTTTCTGTGCGCACAATTATTATTTTCTCACGGAAGTCGCGTGTACTTATTGAGGGGTGCATTTCATTTAATGTTTGACATCAAAACCAAATATTACGACGTCACATAAAATGAAAAATTACCAGCGGTTTCAAGAATGAAGTGCCTATCACTCGACTTTCCCACTTCACGTGAGTGCCGCACAGTTTCGCTTTGAAGTGCCCTGATGGAAAGGAAAGGCGGTTGACTGTAAATTTGACTGGGAAATCAGAATTACTGTCCCCAGCTAAGGTAAAGAGTCTATCGGTTTAGTGTGTTAAACTGTATTTCGTGCTATGATGGTATCCTGTGCTCCAACTAAGGCACATTAGCCGTCTCCATGGCCGTTACTGTCACTTTGGTTGCATAGAGTAGCTGCTAGCTAGTTAGCTAACGCTAGCTAGCGTGCTTATGTTAGCTTGCATGGTTCAGTGACAGTCCAGTGGTTAAGCTTTCCAGTCAATGTGTCGCATTGTAGTTGGTTTAAGTCAGTGCATACAGATATTAGCCCGTTTCTTCGGCAGTGAATATCTGACAGATAACTTTCTAAAGTCGTGTTTTAGTCCGCCTTCGCTTGTGCTAAGTGAGCAATAATGTTAACTTGGCTAGCTTGTTGTTGCTAACTAACGTTTACGAATTTAGAAAGTTGATCAGTTTTTTTCTGCATACTAGATTACCCTGACAGTTGTTCATCGCAAAAGATTAACTCCAGGGTCTTTCATGGCTGCTCCAACTTTACAACAGCCCAGTTTCCTACTGGTAAGTCTCCGTTAGCTGCTATTACATTAGCTACTGTGCCTGTAATTATCTGAAACGCAACCTTAACATGGCTCGGGGTAGTAACTTAATGCTTACTGCTAAAATTTATTATGAGTCGTATTCGTCAAAGGAACAATTTCGCCTCTCACTAGGTAATTGTCCTTAAATGAGGAGAGTATAGCATAACGTTTCTATAATATAGTACAGCTTAGCATAGTGTGGTGTGTAGTATGAGTGTTGTATGTCCTCTGTATTGTATGTGAGGTCTTCTTGGCTGCTCTCCATGTATACCAGTATTTCTTTTCTATTCAATTCGGCAATTCGTCTCTGTACCAAATCCACCAAAACTAATAGCACACTATAATTCTCAAAATGATATATTTTTAAAAATATCTTTAAGCCCACTGCTGTAGGTAGTTGTCAATTTGTTGTAACTTGATTCCAGGCCAATCTTAAATCTGATGCGACCACCAAGCCTCTGCTCCAGCGATGCCAAGATCTGGTGAAGATTATTGATGACTATCCTGCAAAGGTATTGTTAAATATTGAAAAGAAGAAACCTCTACATTCCCGCTATTCCTCATAAATGTCAGTGTTTCAGTCTTTGTTTCTGTCAACGGATATGATGAAGTTGAAGATATACCGATAGATGATTTATCAATTCATGGGGTTGTAAAAGATAATCTAAAAATATGGATGAACAGTAAGATAAAAATGACAAACAGTGATGTTTCACAGTGGCATTTAAAGATGTGTTCCTTTGAAAGACTGACTATTCCTCAGATTGATGCATTGACTCACACAGTCCTAGCTCAGTATCTGCAGTACTCTGTATAGCAGCTGTATCATTTGACAATTTAGTGGCGTTCTCATTGGTCTCTACGTGGTGCTCGAACAACTCTGTGGACTAGAAATATTTGGAAAGGAATGCCATCGCATGTGCACATGACACTGCAGCCTCACCCAGTGGGTTTACCTCTCGATAGGATAAGGCCGGTCAGGCCAGGCCATGGCTGACCTAACCTTTTTAAGTGGAATGCCTTTAGTGTGACAAGACAGCTGCTACTGCGGTGTGCAGCAAAAGCTAATTTCACTTTCAGCTTTACCCTGCCATAAAGGGAAATTGGTCTCTGCGGTCTAAAAGTACATAGTCCAAAATAAAAGATAGTTTGTGATGTTTTAAGGGAAATTCCACTGGTCAGGTTTGGTAAACACAGGACCTACCATACAAATAATATAATTGTAGGGAGTTTCTTTTTACATGCGGATATTAGTTAGCACACTCATTGATGAATGCCTTTAGTGTGTTGGCAATATTTGTGTATTGAGATTCGCAATGAGACATTGTTTCTGTGGGCATGTGAGGTTGTTGATGTGGGTTTTGTGAACAGCTGTTGTGCTGTTGGCGCCTGACTGAATGACACAAAGGCTGCATTTAGAGAAGCTTACAGTCTGTCAGTGGGTCACATTCATTGTAGTGATGAGGCACTGGCACACAGGGCTGCTTTTTTGGGCAATTCTGATGGGCAAGTTTATCCACTGACAGCTGTAGTAAAGGGAAGACTTGCACTGCTGACACCATTAACTAGTTAGATCTGCATATTGATTGGTTGATGTATCTGGCCAACACTGGTCTTCTATAAATAGATAACACTGGTGTAATTTTGCCAATGAAAACTCTCAACCTACCAAAGTATGCAACATTCATACGCTCATATTGTGTGTTCTACTTCAGGTTTTCCTGACATCCCAGACAGCAGTGTTCCTGATTTTTTTTCTTTCCCAAAAATACTTGGAAATCTGCTTCCACAGACATATTGCTGCCTCAACTAAGGCAATTCATCGTTATAAACAACAAATGCATTGTATTTTCTCCCAACCAGCAATATTACTTCAGTAACAATAGTGTTTTTTCATGAAAGTTGTTAAGTGTGCATGCTTTTCGCCACTGCTTCCATTCCAGTACAACCAGTTGAAATTTTCCTTCTGGGTCATTGGAATTTAACTGGCAATTTTCTGAGCAAAATCCTTCTTCTCTAACCTTGACTCTATTGTTGTTGCCCGCTGTAGAAGACAAACACTTTGTTAAATGTGTTGCTGGTGCATGAATGCAGTGTGTGGATGTGTGTCTGTTTCTGTTAAGGAGCTGCATTTGATCTTCCCGTGGCTGGTGGAGAATGTGTTTGGCAGTCTGGATGGGGTCATCACTGGCTGGAACCTGCGACTCCTGCATTCCCGTAGCAATGAGTACAACATCGCCATGGACTTCTTGGACCCCAGGTACATGAAGCTTCTTTTCTCTTCTGCTTGTTTGCAGCAGAACACGTTCACGTCAGCCAGAGTCAGTTATATTCATTATTTTGTGCAGTGCAAATCAATCATTTTTTTTGGTCTCATTTTCTTTTCAGCGGGCCAATGATGAAGCTTGTGTATAAACTTCAAGCAGAGGAGTACAAATATGAAATACCTGTCAATTATCTCCCGGTGAGAACCATTTGTCCCTTCAGAGGATCCTTCATTAGCTTTGCATAGTGTTGCTTACTGTATCAGTATTTAACTTTTTCAATCATAATGATCTTTATATTCCACACCATTGGTTGTTAGTAATGCCGTGATTTACAGATCTAGGTTTATTCTAGAGTTGGACTTGTTGTAAATTAGAGTCAGGGATGAGTTTGGCCAGTCAGTACTTAGCAGTCAATATTATACTAAATGAAAATCTATTTAAAATTGGATTTTTTACTGGAGAAAGCTGTTGTGCAAGTTCATAATTAATTTGGTATGTCATGTATAAAAGCTCTACAGAAAATAATGTGATGTTATTGCATAGTGAAATACTCTTTTATTCAACCCAGAGAATTATCAAAAAATATATATTAGAGCGCGTATCTCATGTGGAATATTGGAATTCATGTCTGCATTGAAAATTATCATATCCAGCCCTTCGTACTTCAGTGTATAACTCTGTAGCTTTAACTCTCTCTGCTTTGGTGTGCCCTGCAGGGTCCTGTGAAGGCGTCCATCCAGGAAGGTGTTCTCCCAGACTGTCCACTGTTTCACAACAAGCTGCAGTTCCCCCTGTCTGGTCTGCTGACACTCAACCTGGCCCTCAGTATCCCTCAGTAACATTGACAATGATCAGTCTAAGATTTGCTCATGTTATTAAGACACACATCTAATGTTTTTTTCCAGAAGTGGTGCTTGGGGGTGATAAACATTTTGGTTGCATGTCTATCCCCTATTTATGGTTTAGTACAGGTTGCAGTGCTAAAACTAATTTCCTTTATGCTGTATATTTTGTCATAAAATTTAACATCAGTTTTCAAACTTGTGGTTATTAATGAATAATGGAAAAGTGAATTAATGGAAAGGAAAGCTATGCTGGATATTGTACAGAGGCTAAATTGGTATTCTCTAGTCAGTTCACCTGTTCCTTAACCTTCTGCAGATCCCTTTGAATTCTACATGTTCAACTTTGCCTACAGTCTCATCACACCAAAGGTGAGTTTGCCAAAGACAAATTTGAACATGTAGTTTCCTTGCAGTCAAGTTTATTTTAAGTTAAAGTTTACATCCCTGTGTATTCAAACATGATTGACCTTGTAAACCTAATGCTGAAAATTGTTCATGAGAAATTGTTGGATGTTTGACATGGAAATAAGCCATTAGCCATTTCCCCAGGAATGAGTAGTTTTTATGTCTCCAGAACTTCCCTCCAGGACAACATGGGAGTACCACGGACAATGCCTACTTTGTGCTAGTGGACACGTACCTCAAATACTTCCTGCCAACTGAAGGAAGTGTGCCCCCTTCCCCGTTCTCTGACTCCAGAGGCTCTGTCACTGCACCCTCACCAAGGTATTTAGCAATAAAGCTTTCAGAAACAGTTCTTTCCCACTGAAAGGTGTACCAAGAAGACACCGAGATTAGAACTTTTGTTGTTTTGATGTCATTTTATTACCTTGTGATTGGAGAAAGCCCAATATAAATCCAAGGCACTCTCAGTCAGATACTGGAACGTGACAACAAAATAATTTATTCTCTTCATATGTGTAAAATTAATGACAAATGGATAAATCCATTCTCCTCCTGCCTTTAACCCCTTAGGTCTCCCAGTGTTTCTTTTGCCGGTTACGGTGTCCACAGTCCTAGTCTCCTGAAACATCACATATTCCACCAGCCCTCCGTCAACGCAGACCCTGCAGCCCAGGAAATCTGGAGGTCAGAAACATTGTTGCAGGTGAGGTGCAATTTTTTTTTTTTTTTTTCCTTTTTGACATTTTGTTGTTGCAGTAAAATAAAATAAAAAATGCAACTGATATTATTTTTTCTCACAGCTGCCCAAAAGTGCACAAATTGAAATTGGGTAATTCAAGTATAGCAAATGCACAATGTATAAATACATTTTTCTTTTGTTTCATTTCAACTACATTGAGTGAAGGGGATAGTAAGTAGTTAGGGACAGATGCTGATCTAAGTGTACGAAGTGTTGAAAATAATGTCTAAATTTGGGTACGCACTTGTGTATGTTTCTCACTGAAGATGTTTGTGGAGATCTGGCTTCATCACTACTCCCTGGAGATGTACCAGAAGCTGCAGTCTCCCCAGGTGAAGGTAAGAGAATGGCACATGGCCCTCCCCTCTCCACGACTGGCCTCCATCCCTCCTCCCTCTCTCCCTCTCTCCTTCCCCTCCAGTCCTGCCCTTTCCCCTGCACTGCAGCATCGCACGGCTGACTGTTGACTGGCTGACCACAACCCTCCCTCACTCCCACCACCACCACCGCTGTCCTGTCATGGAGCCAAGGCGGGAACGTAACACTCGCCACCAGCCAGTAAAGTTTGGCTGTAGTTGGTTGCTGAGTCTTTTCTGTCAGCCACTTTGGCAGCTGACACAATATTGTTTGGAGGCTCTAACTAGTTAGTGGCCATGTAAAATGGTGAAAGTGGCTGAATTTTGAGGTGTACCAGCCACTGTTGGTGGTGGAAGGAAAAAAAATATTTGCTGCCCCGAGCAGCCCAGGGTGTAGATGTCCATAGACTCAGCTGTGGAGAAAATTGTGCATGCTTTCCACTTTATAGACAAAGCCTTGCGAGTCGGAAAGCTTATTCTTTGATCACCACTTGACCCCTAACTCTGTGTTCACACCGCTAGCAACCACATTGCCAATTTTAACTAGCTGTTTGCTAGCTATAGCACCAGGGATTCTGAAGCATAAGCACAATATACCATCGTACATGACTCCTTGCTGTTGGGCAGTGTTGCTCAGATGGAAACGAGGTGAGTGTTACACCTAGTGCAGAGAAATGACCTCTGTTTACTGGTTTGTCAAGTTGCTTGCGGAGTGAATGCGCGGTAAGCATCCCTCCTCCCCACAGAGAACCTTTTGGACTTTCAAGGCAGCCTCAAATGCACCTGTCTTTTGAAAGGACAATCTTAATGCATCTTGAATTATTTGCATAAGGGCAATTGCAGAGCAAAACCACTGCAATAAGGGATTTGGCATGTGTTCCTGGTAGTAGTGCTTTTGCTTGCTCTCTTCACTTATGCATGCTGCATGTCCGTGACTCCAACCGTCCACTCTTTTGGTATGTTTTGTGTTGTTGTTGCATTTTAAAACACCAACATAAGGTCACTCACAGTGATGGCCTCTGGAGACTGTTGGTAGGGTGCTGGATAAACAGGGTAGAAGAGTCCTGTACTGCAGGGGTTCCCAAACCTTTTCTTATCAAGGACAAAAGACGTTTTACACCAGAGACTCCCATTTGACATGTTTTATCCGAGGGACCCCCCATATGAATGGATTCTTCTCATCCGTCTGTTGTAGATGGGTTTCATAGACTGTTTCTAGAGCTGCCTCCCTCACACATAACTGGCAGGTACTTGCTGTAAAGTTCTATAATCTTGTGTGTTTTGACATCAGTGTAATTCATTTTTGCTTTTTTTTAACTTGCCTTGATATTGACCCCTTAAAAGAACTTGTTACCATGAATGTACATCATCTGCACCTGATGAAACTGCACCTAGTTGTAGTCTTACATAGTGCCATCATGGTCATGAATATTTGTCACAAGGCTGAACATATATACATACATACTATATGTATGTATGTATGTATATGTATTTTTTTCTTCTTTTTTTTTTTTTTTTTTTACTCCAGCTAGTACAGACAGCCCCAGTTTCCGGAGGCAATTACAAACTTTCTATCACAATGTGAGTCTTTATGCTGGTGTTGCCTTTTTATTATATCTGTACCAAATACATAAGACAAAACCCTGTAATTATAGGGTACATGTACTGTAACCCACAGCTGTAAAGATTGCAAGGGTGTAGTGTGTATGAACTGCATTTTCTCTGAAAGATGTAGTACATCATCTGTCACCATACAATCCAACAACAGTGATTCCTCTATTTATGTAGCAGTGGTGTGCCTCCACAGCAAGAACCATATCATCACAGCTAAATGAAATGAGAAACAGTATAACTTAGATGTAAAACACACTAATGTACTGCTAAAGGTTTATTTAATATTTTCATTATGATGATGAAATCATTCCTATGTGAACAGACGTGGGGCTCACTGCTGCATATAGTTGTAAAGGAAACACTGAGACAGCCGTTCACCTCCTCTTGTAACATGCTGTTAATCATCATAAACCCTCCTCAGGTGTTCCTCCTCAGTTCATCTTTAAATCTTTGTAATATACTTATTAACCTGGCTTACTATGTTATGTTCTATGTGTTCCTGTTGAGACTTGACTGAAATTACAAGATTTGGGCTAGATTGAATCAAATTTTGATGTCCCATTCAAACGTAGAGGCTTGGGGTGAGTCATAGCCTCATTTTTCTCAGATTGCCCCATCCTGATAGAATTGTCTGCAGCGGTCACTGTGGAAGGTCATCCATGAAACGCTCATTCAGATTTCTACGATTATAGTGTCATATTAAACATATATATATAATATACATACATGTATATAATATACATACAGGTTGTATGTACTGTATAAATGTTTAATATGAAGCATGTCACCCAACCATAAATAATTCCTGTGTTCTGTGACACTAGAGGCACAACTGGGGACTTGTAAATACTTGGATAGTTTTATTGATGCAGAAAAAAATCTTGTAGTTTTGGGTTCAGTGTATTAATGATATTATTGTTAAACATTAGGGATGGGGATGATTAAACAACAAATCACATCATCACCGCCAGTGTAACCAGTAAGAACACAAATTGATTTAAGATTAATTCAACCTGGCTAAAAAATTTTATTCATTTTTTTATTGCTTATCAGTATAGTTTGGGTCAACCTTAACCCATATTCATTAAATTTTATGGAGAAAATTTTGAGACATTTTCCTTTGTGCTGTGAGGTTACACCTCATACATTTTGTTTCTATTTTTACATAAGATGGCCACATAACGTTAATTGGACTTGAAATGATTCCCATCCCTATGAAACATGTAGTCCTCTTTGTCCAGAGTGTAAGTGGAAGAGCTACTGCATCATTCCCCAGCAGTTAAAGCGTTGTGTTCCTGCAGTCAACATCTTTTTTTTGTTTGTCTCTTCTCCTGCTTTCTGCTTCTTTCCCCCTTAATATTTTGGCCTGTACATTTGTTTTTGTCTGGTTGCACTCTCCTTTTTTTACTGTCTCCCTTTCTCTTTTTCTCATGTTGACCTTCCTCTTTCCTCCTTTCCTCCCTTGCTTCTCTTCCTCGCTCCTCTTTATTGTCACTTTCCCCCTTTCTCTTTGCTCTTACTCCTCCACCTTTATTGTTTTTCCCTCTTCCTCTTCCCCCTGGTGGTTACGGGTGAACAGCTGGCGCTGCTGCAGTACCGCCTCAGTATGTCCAGCATGCCGTGCCAACCCCACGCCCCACCAGGTTCTGGGACCCTCCACACCTACCAAGTACTTTTACCTTTTCATTCACCCCTGCCCATCTGGGGCCTCCTGGAGGTAAACTTAGGCCGCTCAATCAGTTAAGCTGACAGTCAAGGGTACTTCTCTTATGTTGTCAAACAGGGTGAGACATTTTTTCTTCCAGGCACCAGCATAATGCTGGCAAATACCGGCTATGAATATGTTTTACCTGCCACTTTGGCACATCGCTGACTGTCTTTTGGAGTTTTCCAATGAATTCTAAAATTCAAGTTAGCTGGGAAAATGGTTCAAGTGGTTGGTGGACTTGTGAATTATGTACTGTGACCAGTAGCCCAAATGAGAAATGGAGAAATGGCTATTCACTGTCATCAGGCCTATTGAATTTAGCCATGGTGCTGAAGTTCCTGACTTGAATTTTTTGGAATAAAGTTCCAGGGCCTGTATGCACAAAGCATCCTAAGGCTAAAAGTAGCTCTTAGTGACATCACTCTTAGAAAAATCTTAGAATTCCTTGGATTCTAAGATTTTTCTTAGATTTTTTCCTTGCTAAGATAAAAATTATTCACAAAGCGTCTTAGGCCTTAAGAGAGCTCCTAAGGCGGAAAGATGTTAGGAGTGGGGAGGAGGACTTTTAAGAAGCCTAAGAGTGTCTTAAACAGACAACATGGTGGAAAGACGGAGAGAAAGGAGAGATATTCTCCGTATGCTAAATGACAGCGATTTAATAACACACTACCAGCTCAATAGTGCAGGGATAATGTTTGTGGTGGACCTCATTTTTACCGCTTTTTATAAGGACGGCAGCAATCACAGGAATGGCTGACAGCTGAGTCTGCGTCCACCATTAATATCAAATACATTAAGTAGTAAAATTACCAGCATGGACAGTAAACATAACAATAAGCATATCAATATAATGGGTATGTGAATGAGGTACGTTCAAACATTTTGAAGCTGAGTCATAATTAATTTAATTTTGCTGAGTTTCATCATCATGACATAAAATTAATGTCACGATTATACATTTCTTAATACAGTCCAAGTTATTTGATCGGTTGATTTTACTGTCATAGGCGGCGCTATTAAGAGGCCAAAATTGTCACAAAAAATAAAATAAGATCATCACAAAAAATAAAATGCCCATGGCGGAATGGTCATGGTGAAAATGAGTCCGGGTGCTGCAACTCTGGAAAATCTAAAAGCCGCTGCCTTGACGGGATTTTACCCAAACTTC
>OMLF01026342.1:8770-20163 GCA_900302615.1 Holocentrus rufus | reverse complement strand
AAACATGACTTGACATGTCAGTTTTCCTTTTTTCACTATATTTATCCTGTATCCTGTACAATATTATTAACATCTTTGCACTACTGTATCTATTGTATCTTATCTATTTTGTATCATATTTATACTTATAAACTCCTATCGGGTGAATTTTGTTTCCTTAGTACCTGTATTATGTGTAATGACAATAGAGTTGAATCTGAATCTGAAAGGTAATAGAGAGCAAGTTATCTCCTCACTTCCAATGTAGTTTGGACATGGATCAAAAGAAATATGATGTGCACATGAAAAATTAGCCACCATCAGTGCACTTCCAACCTCTTGAAAATATTAGCCACTTATCTTGATCACCGGTGTGCTTCAACATGATGTGGTAAATTGCCGACAATAATTAGCATGTTTGTTAACTTGTACTTTGATTTATTGAAACGATGGAGATTAATATCGGTCAGCTGACATTTCATCAGAGCTCTCCATCATTTCATATCTGTTGTGTTATGCTGTTGCTATTTTCATCGAGCCTGCATAAGTAACAAACTATTCAATTGTAGGGCTGCAGAAAAGAGACATTTTGTCTAGTCTGAAGTCAGATTGACTTGTTTCCATTCCAAGTTTCATTCCTACAAAAAACTGGACATACAGAAATTTTATTCAAATACCGTATTCTCATTGGTGTCATCACACACTGATAGCTAATATCACTTGTGTGATCATAAATTTGAAAGAATTAATTATTCAATGGGTTTTAATTTAATTATTAACTAAATGAATAATAAAATATTTCCTTTCAGTGAGTGGTCTTCTGTGAGTCTGTGAGTTCTGTGAGTTTTTACAGCAAATGCACAACATGTCAGAAGTCCAGCCTCCTCATCCTACCTTAGTGAGAAACATGACTTTATGAGGAGAACAACTTTCCTGCAGTGGTAGTGCAATTGACCCTATATTGTGAAAAGGACCTCTACCTCTAAAGGTGAAACTCAAATAAGACAGGGTGCCATCATTTTAGGACTCATTAGGGCTCAATTGGAAAGAGTTTTGAATTGCAGTCCTTGCCCTTTGAACTCCCTTCAAACACATCAGAGTGCTTAGCACTGAGGTTTGACAGCTCCAAACTCTGAGGACGAGCTGATCTTTGTCCCCTTTAGCCATTTATTTCCCTGAATTGACTTGAGCTAATTGGAGGTCATTATCATGCTGATATGATGCATTAGAACAACGTGGTCACTTTCAAAGACCCATGGACGAATTTGAACAGACCTTTCATTACAGTTGTACCTTACTAAACAAATCAAGGCCTTGTGATAACCTCTCCAGCAGAATAAGGGACTTTACTGCCAAAATATGTCTTCCTGTGGGTGCACTAAATCCAAAGTTGATAAACACTTGAGTTAGCACCCTTGCAATTCAGCACATAGTCTAATGTACTAAGTTTGATAACTGAAGGACAAAACCAACCTCATGCATTTTCATCAGCAGCCCCTGGACAAGGCTCGGACACACATTTCAATACCTCAGAGAGCCCTTACACAACAGATAGGCAGACTGTAGCTGTAATGTACATCCCAGAACAGCCATTATTGGCAAGAGGTTGTGAGGATGTGGTATTGAGGAGGCAGTTAAAACTGTTTAATGAGAACTTGGATACTTGCTTAAAGAATTTACGATAAAGGATAAACCGAAAGTGTCCATCAATAGACAAGCCTCAGCACAAGGCTAAATGGAATGCCTAAATTTGGATTAAGGAACAGACAGGTAAGGGACTGTGAATGTGTACATAGCGTATATCATTCTGTATCTGTGTATGTGTGTGTATGTGTATGCTCTTATGCATGCATGTATTTGTGCATAAGTCAAGTGCGTGCATGTGTCAATGTGTATCCATTCACTTGAGCTTCGTAATAGGGGTCAGTATCTTGACTCTTCCGTTAAACAAGGCCTGTGTGAATGTGTTGTCTATCTCAGCAACCTTTCTCTGACAGCAGAGAATGCCAGCTATAAATACTGCTGGCCGGGGAACATGACAATATATCCCGGATCAAAAATACAAATGCGTTTTATAGAAGTCAGCAGCCAGCCATCCATAACTGAAGTAGAGTGAGCATAACTTTTACCTGAAGGTTGTTTCAAGGAAGCTTGTTAAGCTTAGAAAATGCTTGCCAAACCATTTGCCTCCCAATTCCTTCCTTTCCTTTCTGTCCTTTATTTTGGAGATTTTTGCAAGCAATAGTCTCGGAGTTATTTGATACATTTCTTTCGGATTTTGCAAGTAAAATATAAGAAACAAATGTGAATGCAACCCCGATGGGGAGCTTTTTGATGGTATTATACTTAAGGTCACAAAATGTCCATTTTGAATTTTGTGAGAAACACTTAAATAAAAGGAGTTTGGGCCATTTATTGCAACAAACGGTTATGCAGTCATATGTGGTTATATAAAAGGTTCTGCTCTTGAGAATGCTCCCAATAAAACCAACCAAGGCATAGTAGACATTTATCATTCAATAACATGAGAGCCTTACAATAAAACCAGACATAATTCAAAGATAGCTTACGCAAACATTCTGTGCAGGAGGAGGTCGGGGTGGTGGAGGGAGTTTTATGCAGTGAACTGGGTCAATAGCAGCAAACACAATCACACAATGTTTTCTCTCTATTTTTCACTGCATTTATTTGTGATTAAAATCTTTGTAATGTTTAAGAAAGCCATTAATGTACTTGCCATAGCTTAGCCTAAGAGTCCAAATTTTATCTTGCAGGGTTTTTTATTCCTTAATTTATTTAAATCTAATTTAATAAAGGAGTGCAACAATTGAACAAAAAAATGATGAAAAAAATATTCAGAGGACATGACCAAAACAGTTTACATAAGGGGAGCATTCAGGGTCAGTGTTCCCCTCGCCTCTTTAGGTTCAATTCAGTTTTCAGTAATGGAGAGATCAAATAAACTTCATTGCAAATACTGGCAATTTAAACTGTTGCCTTACTCATCACCATGTGTGCTAATCTGATAGAATGTGCCTTAAGAATATTGAGGGTTTACTGGTAAATGAGACAGCTCTCACTTCAATAAAATTTCAGCATTTAGAATTGGTTCAGTCTGGTCATCAGTGTCCATCACATGGTGTTTTGGTAAAGGGGGACTGTGCGAATAACAGGTGACCCCAGGTGACTCCTTATGGTTATTTATTTAAATTGTTGGATTATATGCCGAATTCACCAATGCAACCTAACAATTCAGAAAATATCCCAAATAATGTTTTGCGAGGTGTGTTGCTTTGCCGATAAGAGAGGCCTCACTAAATTGCCAGATTTTTTAATGAAGTCTGGTGTGAAGTATAATAACTTGTCAGTCATCAGCAATTCCTGCACTTGTCCCAAGAAATTTAGCTGATAGACATAGTAGATGGAAGGTTTGGCAGCAAATGATATTGGGATGAAGGGACTTTGCCACTCCTTCGGGTTTACTGCGCACGCACACACACACACACACACACATATACACACACACACACAAAAGCATGTTGCACAATGCAGAAGGCAACAGTGTGACAGAGAGCCTGTTTCCCCCTGTCTGTCCCTTTTAGTCTACTGAGTTGTTTTGTTTTCTGTCAGTCCTGTTGGTGAAATGTCATGCCTTAACTGATTTGTAACTGTGCCTCTCTCATGCGGATCACCCTGGTAGAGAAATACAGAGCCATGTGTTGATGCAATACAACATTTTTCTTTTAATTACAGAATGATTCCATATCATAAGGGATGGCTGGCAACTCCAGCAACAGACACAATCTTCCAAATTTTTGGCCAAATTTATCCATGTTGCTCCGAGTATTATGTCAGTGTGTTTACTGGAGCTGTAATGAACCAGGTAAAAATGCAAAAGTGCAGCCTGCTCCTAAACAGTTGAGGGAATTATCTCACTAGAAGTTGGTGGTGACTGAAAATGTATGAAGGCAGGTTTCAGTCTTAGAATCTGAGAATACACCTTCACAGCAAGAAGATTTTTTTATGGAGTCAAATTCTCTGTGGGCACTTTGAAAAATTGATGAAAATGGCCATTCATTAATCAATTATCATGACCATTTCTCAGTCAAACTAATGTATGCTCCAAGGCACAAGCTAGCTTGTTTGCTTCATACTAGAAGTGTGAGAAATCTTAAAAATTCAGCTCATGTGTAGGGTGGCCGAAGGATAAGTGTGTAAACATTTTTCCCACCGAGTGACAAATCCGTTGTATAGAAAAATAACAGATTTAAATTTAAAATGTCAAGCTTTCCCTTTTAGGCCCCACTTGTATGGCATGAATTGATGTTATTGATCCTGACGGATGTTCATTGTTCGAGTCACAAATGTAATTTCCATCTTCTGTTTAGCATTTCGGAGAGAGACGTGAGAAGACTCTGAAAGGACAATCTTTCTGTCTGTCGGTGTTGTTTATTTCCTTGCTTTTCATGAAAGCCCAGGACATTTTCACAAACAATTTTGCAATGGAAAGACACTCCCTTATCACTGCTTACTGTTGACAAGAATTACATTCATTGTTAATCTACAATCTATTGTCTCCTAATAAGTAAAAGGGCAAAGACAACAGGCTGATGCAGATTCCTCCATCCTGTGGATTTTCTTTGCATTCTCTTTAAACAGTCACCGCGTCCCTGTGCCTTTGAAACACTCCCTGCTTCAGGCTGTTCGCCTAGTTGAGGCCAATTACACCTGATCTCGAAATCCTCCCCATGAAGCACAGATCCATGTTAAAAGCTGCTGTCTCAAGGCAGATGTGCTTCAGCTGACCAGGGTCTGAGGCTTTGTGAGCGGGGAGGGATGGGAAGGAGGTCAGCGTGTGGCTAATTTACAGTTCTAATTTTAATTCTCATCCCAAGTTCTTTCTGGGCTGATAAATAAAATAAGTGGAATGGTGTCGCCGACAATGTTAGAGAAGTGCTAAGAAGCTCAGTGAATAAAGAGGATGTCTATACGAATGACTGCGCAGGACAGGGGTCATCAATTACATTTGGCTAAGCACCAGAATTTTTGAAGCAGACACTGTGTGGGCCAGGCCCTCATAAAATCAATTTGATTTAAAAATATAGCCTAATATTGATTGATATTTTCACTTTATTTCAGAATTAGTGTTATTTTTACCTGCATTAACGGGTTAGTTCAGGTTTGTTGAAGTGGGGCTGTATGAGGTGCTTATCTCTAATCAGTGTATTAGCTACAGTAGATGCTGGTTGGCGCGCCCCCAGTTTGGAGAAGCAGGCACAGAAGCTAAGCAATGTAGAGCCAACGCAAGTGCCAAAGGAAACGGCAGTCTGACAGCAATGTAAAGGAGTGAAAATATTCTAAATATAGCATACACTTGCACGGATACTGACTTTTTTTAGGTGGGCCTTTTTTTAGGTGGCTAAAATAGCATTACGTCTTTGTCAAAAAGCCTAAAGCTGATAGACATGGAAAACTGCAGATATCCATACACTATCCCAGCTCTTTCAAATGGATAGCCTGTGTTTGTCTTTTTTTGCAAAGATGTGATATGTGTCTAAAGACTAAAATTGCATTGCACATCATAAGGCATATTCCACATTTAAAGATTCTTACTTAAGGCTGTGGGGGAAAAAATTGCAGCCTTGAAATTGAAGCAAACTTTAATGGAACAAGAGAGGGCACTCCTTTCAATGTGTTCTTAAAACCTAAGGAACCATTCATTAATGCTGAGGTTTTCAAGTGTGTGATAACTGTTTTGGAGAAAGTAGCAACTTACAAATCTGTGCACTGCATAATTACATCTATTAAGCAGCTACCTCCCTCTGCTTCAAGTTCCACCAAGTATTGGCAGAGGATGTCCAACAACTTGTTTTCCATGGAGTCTGCCAGGCTCAACAAATATTTCTTGGCTATTGATGAATCTGATGCATCCAACACATTGATGAGATAACCCAGAAATGGCTCAGTATTGTGTTTATATCCGATATTTTGATGGAGGTGATTTCAAAGAAGAGCTGTTGGCTTTAATTCCCCTGGGAGATTAAACCAGTGGCGGTGTTATTGGAAAGCTGAGGGAAGTATTTACAAAACATGGCTTGTCGTTTGAAAAATCAATCTCATCGGAACTGACAGTGTTCCTGCCATGCTTGGCAACAACTGGAGCCCGGTGAGGAGAATTAAGGATGTCGCCAGAACTAGTTCACTTTATCATCTCATTGAGAAAGTGTACTCTGGACTGAATTAAGCCAGTATCTCAAAGGTTTTATGAATAAAACAATGAAAACCATGAACTTCGTCAAAGGTACTTAAAACACACAACATCACCTGCTTTGTAAATGTGATGGACTCTCCCACTGTTCGCCGTGACCTCTGACCGCACAGCGATGTCCTCCGGCTGAGTGAGGGCAAAGCCCTGGAACGCTTCATTGAACTGAGGGATCAAGTTATGGATTTTCGGAAGCAAATCAAAAGCAGCAGCCGACTACAAGCGCATCATGCAATGTTGCATTTTTAGCTGACACATTTTCCTGTTTGAACGCTTTCAATCTGCAGTTACGGGGGAAGGCAAAAAGAAAAAAAAAAGCAGCAGTGGATACGGTGGAAAAACTTGACGCCTTTGGGAGCAAACTCGATCTATTCCATGCAGATTTGCTATTGGGAAAGCTGCTGCACTTCAAAACACTGAAGGCACTGGATGTGAGAAACGTCACATAGAATATGAAGGAATTCATCAGACAGCTGAGGGACAATTTCTCTGCCAGATTTGATGACTTTTCCGTTCCCAGGGATGTCACTGGGTTTGTGCATGACCCATTTACAGCCAGCCTAGGTGGAGGATTCTCGTCTCATGTAAGAAGTTGGATGAGGCGTCAATTGAAAACAAGTTAATTGAGATCCAGGCCTCCAGTGAAATAAAAGCTCTTGGTTGCGCTTAAACCCTGACCTCTTTTTGGATGGCCATGGTGAAGCCATTGGGCATATACTATATGTGTATGTACAGTATGTGCTCACGTTTTCAGTTCATCCTATACCTGTGAAGCTGCATTCTCTTTGAATGTAATCGGGATCGGGCGATGATCTTTTCGGGTCTCTTTAGGGATAAGCCTAGCAACTGTCAAGCTGCCAAGTTGGTCTCCGAGGAGAAATGCCACTTCTCACATTAACCGCACGCTGCTAAATGAGATATTGCACTTTTATTTCATTTACAGGTGCTTGGCAGGGGGCGGCACAGTGGCTCAATGAGAGAAGGTCCTCGGTTTCTTTGGTGCTCTGATTTCCTCCTGTAGTCCAAAAACATGCAGATTCGTTGAACTGAAGACTCTAAATTGCCCATAAGTGTGTGTGTGTGTTCTATGTTTTAAGCCTGTTATGGACCTGTTAATGGTCTTTCCCTGACTTCCACTCAATGCATGCTGGGATAGGCTCCCCATGACCCTGAATAGGAATAAGAAGGTACAGAAAATGGAAAGATGGATGGATGAATAGGTGCCAGGCAGGCAGCAGAGGACTCTTCAGAGCAACATTGCTGGTCATATCTGCTGTATTTTATTTTGCTTGATTTTCACAAGGCTGGTCTTTGCCAGAAAATGATCAGGCCTTTTCAATTTCATTGCAGAGAAGAAAAACGGTTCTGTTTGTTGGCCGAAAGACTGGTTATTAATAAGGCAGTGTTATTGTTAATGTCAAAAAAATAAAAAATGAATGTTTAATGGCAACGGTGACATTTGCGTTCTGAAATAATAAATTTGAAATGATTATTTGTTGACCCAAATTTTCTTCGGTATTATTTGGACATTTTAACAGCGGTCCTATATTTGTGCAGAAAATATGTTAAGCTGGGGAAAAAAACTTGATTGATTTGTTTGAACCGAACTCAGAAGAGAATTGGGCGGGAGTTGTTTGAGTTCCCAAGTCAGTCTGCTGCTGTTATACCTGTCTGTCATGAGAGAGAGAGAGAGAGAGAGAGAGAGAGAGAGAGAGAGAGAGAGAGAGAGAGTTGCTTGTCCATATGCCTCTTATTTGCTAAGGGAATAACCTAATTATTTTGATTACTAAATTAGCATTGGTAACGCCTTTTTTTTTTCTTTTTCTTGTCTTGTCTCAGCAGGTCTGCTCCTCCGCTCAGCTAATAGACTTTGCAAAGAGTTGGTTTCACCCTGAGTGGATTAGCAATCTCTGTCATCTGAGTCTGTTCGTGGCAGCAGGGATGTTGAGTTTCTCCATCGCTTTATATAAGCAATACAGCTTACATAAATTTGAGTGGGGATAGAATAGCCAAAAAATATAGGCTTTCCCATGAACTTATGTATTTTTCTTCATTTGTATTTATATCAGAATATGCAAATTAAACAAAAAGGAGGGGTAATATGACAGGTTTCAATAGAGGCTGATAGGTTCATCTCGCTGCACAGAGTAGTTTAGAGTGAGATTGAGGAAATACATTTTGATAGTGGCATTTCTGCACGGCCCTAGTTTGCATGTGGCGGCGTAGGCAGTGAGACATTGATACTAATAGAGGTTGCAATCGAACTGATCCTCGCAGAAGAACTGAGATGGTTATTTGAATGGCTCACAGCCTCAGTCGCACCATTCCAGTCAGAAGCTTCAGCTCCTCCTGATGATAATGTGTATGAAGGTTTTTTTCAGTGAAGAGAAAGTGGAAATAAATAACACACTGTATTTAATGAGGAATTGGTAGTAAATGGAGATGCAACTCTTTTTTTCCCCACTAATCTTCTTTTCGTTACATGTATATTCATGCTCATAAGGCACTGCCAAAAATGATGACATGTGTCTTTGGCAGCTGACGTTGACCCGCCTTCTGCTTCTGTTTATAATGAGTTGCCTTCCGGATAAACCCTCATTCAAAGGTGAAATTCACATAATGCAAGTATAATGCAACTATTTTACATATATGTATGCAAGTATTTCATGTGAAAATGTTATGCATGTATATTCTTGTTTTATATGTGTACTCATGACAGCAGCTTGAATAATGACTTACATTACATGCCACAGATAGACAAACATATAGACACTGTACAGCTGCATAATAAGTTAATGATATGGAGTGTGGATCTTGTAACATTACACATTATGCCCAAAAAAATGTTGAAACTGGAAAAGTCACAGCAAACAGAGATCACTCTTGCTCTTTTTCACTTAGAAATACCAACTTTATACTAAAACTCAAATGGTAGAAATAATTGGCAAAGGGGCAGCAGATATATATCACCACAAAAATAAAACTAGGGGGTGTTTTGTTCTCTGCATGTGAAAGAGTTAATTTCTCAGGAATAAAAAGAAAAAGGCTTCGCCTCCGCAATACCTTCCCAGGAGGTCTTCATTGGCACCAAGCATGTTACACCATATTGTTGTAGATCAAAAATATATAACATCAAAAGTCAAGCTTGCAGCCAAACTTTATGGGTAATGCTGACTTTTCCGCCTCAAATGAGTTGTAGCTGTTCAACAGACAATTAAATAAAATTGTGTGCACTTTTTCTCACATACAGTGTCGTAACAGCAGATAAATGAAACTTAGTATTATTGTTTATGTCTTAAGAATTTGGATATGCTCATCAATAAAATTCTAAAAAGAAATTATAGAAAGATCGAAATCAGCATCAAAATCAGACTCTTCCGGTTTGCTCAAACACATTCAACCAAACGCGGAGACATGCCTGATCTCGCCTTTCAGAGTGGAGAACGATATCACAACTGTTACACCCAAGAAGTGGATACCAGGGGAGGTCTCACTCTCTCATAAGCCATACATAATGCCCCATACATGCACTTATTTCCTTAGTCCATGGCGCATTAAGACGGGATAACCTACCATTATGCCTTCCTTCCCTCAATGGAACAGAGGGTTATATTCATACCATTTACAGTCATGTGTCAGTTGTTTGACTGGGAATACGCCATCACCTCTACCTGCACTGGGACGTTTCTTTACTTGGGTCACAGAGGGGGAAGCCGTTATTCCCAGCCACAGATGACCGCTGGATGGATTTCATAAATTTACAGCACATTGGGCCATTTTATGCATCTGACATTGCTATTGAGAAGATGTTCCCTTTTATGTCAATTGAACTTGACAGATTACTCATGTTGAGTGGAGTCTCGTGGCAGTATCCAAAGACGTTCCACTGCCAAGATTCACTTAGATGCAGTCCTTAATGGCCCATGTATGTGTTCTTCTGTCCTTGCCTTTATAAAAAAAGTATACAATTTGTCATTCGTAATGTCCATTTTGCCGACAGAACTGATGAAACCGTGGCTGAATTAATGCCCAATACTTAATTCTTATTAGCTAGTTTAAAGATGGCTGACAAAGGGGCAAATAAATGTCACAGACCTGAAATAGCCCTCTCTAAACTTGTGTGCTCTCGTCGTCTTTTGATATTCGACTGTGTTTTGCTAAGATGAAGGGAAATTTTGTTGAATTTAAGCCCAGAATGAATCACAACCCATGAGTCAGTGAGTTGGATTTAACTTGTTGTTAACCTTCCATGCCTCGTGCATTCATTCATCCATTTGTTCATTGATTTGTTCAGGTACACACGCACCTTTTGACTTCATACGGGATGGCTGTAACAATGGGAATCTTTAATTAAAAGTCCGTGTTTGAAACAGATAATCCCATCTTCTGTTGGGGTGGTTTGTGCGTGATGTGTACGGTGTGTTCCCACTTAATCACATCAGCGTGATCGCAGAGGTGACACCTGTCCTTTGTCAGAATTTCTTTAATGCTTCTATGAGGCTGAATCATGTTCAGAGTGGCGCTTTACAGTGTGAGGCGAGCAGCCACACAGATCTTGTTAAGGGCCAGTGGAACCGACAAGTACATTCACTGTGATTTAGTTCCAGTGAAGTGCACAGCAATCTTCAGGGCGAAGAGCTGTGTGTGCGTGCGTGTCTCTCTGTGTGTGTGTGTGTGTGTGTGTGTGTGTGTTTTAGAGAAGCAAAGGGTCAGGGTCACACTCCAAATCACTGAGAACCCAGAGGGAACAAACTGAGCCTGTTAGAAATAGTGCAGAGATAAGCTTAACCTATTTTTAATAGTCCCTCCCTCTCTATCATCCCCTTTCCAAGCCTGTCCTCTGTAATGAAAGGCTGCTGTTTTGAAGGTTAACATACCACCAATAAACTGTCACTGAGTCAAGCCTGTACAATATTTTAACACTGTAGTGTTTCAAATGTACAGTCAAGGTCCTGTGGCAGTTGAATTTAAAAATCAAAAATGGTAATATGTAACAGGGCCAAGATAGCATCAAGTGAAAGATGAACAACATGGAGTTTTTCCGCCACTGGGAGAGCAAGTGAGCAAAGTGGGTCGCCAAATAAAAAAAAAAAAAAATTATAAAACAAAACCAAAAAAAAAAAAAAAACTTCTCACATGGTTTTCAAGC
>OMLF01026341.1:0-23017 GCA_900302615.1 Holocentrus rufus | reverse complement strand
ACTGACTGTGCTGCTCCCCCGAACAGGATTCTCATGCAATTACCAGAGGAGCACGTGCACACACACACACACACACACACACACACAGAAACACACAAAGGCACAAAGGTTGGTTTGGATTTCCACATTAGCTCTACCTCCTCCCCGTCTGCATTACTGTCTACAAGCTGCAGTGTAATGCCAGTATTTTCTACCTAGTTTGAACAAAATGGTCAATCTTACAATGTTTGGTCAATTTGTGGACTTTCAGTTTTCCTCACTAATCTTTACCTCTGTCTCTCTTCTCTCTCAACAGAGTGCCCAAGGGCTTTGAAAGCCCCCTTGGGGGAGCTTCATAAATACACATCAAACAAAAAAAAAAAGACTCCTGGACTATTGCTCTCTTTTTCATACACGCACACTCTCTCACACACACACATACACCCACACACACACATACACACACGCACACACGCGCGCGCACACAACCACACAGACAAGGACATAGAGAGAATGTTGGAGGTCCAAGAGGAGAGGCCAGCGGCGGCAGGTACAGCAGCAACACATTTCAACAAGAAGGAACGAGGGAAGAAAGAGCGAGAGGAGGCCAAGGACAGTCGGGGAAACCTCGGAAACATCGGGAATCCTGTTCCTGGCACGGGCTCCAGGAACGTGCGCGCCAAAGCGCCGCTCACGCACACGGGCAGTCCTCACCAGCTCATCACTCCGCCCTGTTCTGTGGTCCTGGGAGCCCCATCAATGCACTCCAATAGGCTGAAGAACTCCCCGTCCACCAACACACAGAGGTGAGGCGATGCGCTCAGACAACTTGTGGGTTTATTGCTGTGGTTTGGCCGTGTAACGCTGCAGGGGTGATGAGAAGTCAGAGGCTTTTTTGTGTGTCTGTCTGTCTCACTATATTCACATATGGGAAAGGCGATGAATAGCATCATTCTTGATATAACTGTAAACCGCAGCTTTCAGGTTGTAAACTCCTTGGGAACATGGAGTTTGGCATTTGACCCCGATTTCTCCAACTTTTGGGATCACAACACGCCCTACAAGCTGCCAGTGCAAGACGAAGCTACTCACTGGATTCTTCATTTGCAGTTAACATTCCACACAGTGATGCGCCCATCAGTTTTTTGTTTTGGTTCCACATCCAATGAATTTTTCCATTTTCATTGTTGATTGAAATGACGCATTTAACCCGGATTTGTCAAGTCATGTAAAAGTGCACGAGCATAATGTGTAAAATTTCACTATAGCACTGTGTTTAACAGACTCACAGCTGCCCAACATTGCAGGCCTAAATCATAAATCATAAATAAATCATAGCGTTTAGCCCAATAGTTATTTTCCAGTGTTTGATGATTGAGACACTCACTCACTTCTTTCCATGGACAGCACGAAAACAGTTTTTGTTGTGGACGAATAGGCTATTGCTTCAGTCCAGTGCATTAAACTGTTTCAAATCACACAAGCAATAAAAATCACAATGCAACATCAGAGATGAATATATGTGAGCTGTCAGTGTTTATTAAGAGTGGAAAATGACGAACGAGTGCAGTAATCAAACGTTCTGTTCAAAAAGAATTTAAATTAAATGACCAGGTTTGGCTTTGAAATGAAAACCAGCACGGCCCCTAAAAGAACAGGTGGGCTTGTTTTATTATGAAAAAAATAACGACCATATTCAATTCGGCCAATAATCACATAGAATGTCTGTTGGCCAGTTTTGATAAGTAGCTGTTTGATCGATGCACTCCTAATGCCAGTGTTCGGTTCGCTGTAAAACATGAACTCTTAACTTCTCCATCACTAAGTGCTTGATGTGCTGAATGTGAAACAGCTGATCAGGAGCAAGGCAACAGAAAACTTGAGTCACCCCCCTCTTCCAAGTCATTGCTGTCAACCATGAAGTTGTTCCAACCGTTATTCCAATACAATGTTCATGCGCTGTTTGTCTGTCTTGTGTACACACGTGTGTGCAGAGGCATGTGTTCAGCAGTGAAATGCAATCCTCGCCGCTATGATATAGTGGGCACTGAGCCGCGCCTGTCGCTCTGGCCTCGCTCTGGCCGCTGTTCACCGAGCAAGTGTAGGTCAGGTGGGACGCAGATCCGAGATCAGTTTCTACACTCCATTCTCGAGGCTGGACCGTCCTGATGCGTGATCCAGAGCTGTCCTGGGGTCAGGGAGTACACTGTGCTTGGAAGTCCTCCCTGCTGACTCATGGTTCTGGAGCCTCTGGAAACGGCTGCCGGGACTGCCAAAATTCTGGTCTTGCCTTTTTTCTACTAGCTGTGTGTGTATGTGTGTGTGTGTCTCTCTGTGTGTGTATCTATGTGCACATGTGCTAGTTTGTGGCTGTGCTTTTTGGACATGTTGGCATTTGTTTCATACTACTTGTACATAGAAAAAGAGAGAGCGAGAGAGGGAGATTAGGGTGTGGTATGGAGAGTTCCCTGCCAGTTGGATGTGTCCCGCTTCCCCGAACCAAACTGCTCTCATAGCTCGTAAGCAGCAGTCCTTTTCTTGATGGCCTGTGTCTCTGCGCTTTGTTGCTTTCGGTTTATCTTTCCGGGACCCTCTGCTGTCCCAGTGACCTCGGGTTCAAAGACATCCGTGCAGACTGCTGGTTGTCAATATGGAAGTCTGGCGTTGTTTTGGGGGGATGCAAAGGCGGGGGGAGGGAGGGAGAAAGAATCGTGACTCATGTCTTCCCTTCTCTCAACTTTCTATCTCTCTGCATCTCCTCTCGGGCAGTGCAGTGGAGATCGAGGGTACATGAGGTAGAGAGGGGTCGGTGTCATGGGGAGATGGGGTGTCAGGCCTCAGGCTTATGGTTAGCCAGCTGCCTGACTGTGCCCCCGCCCCTCCTCTCCTCATTTCTGCGTCTCCATGTCCAGAGCGTGATTACTGGGTATACACTAACTCCAGGCCCCGGGCTTTTTGCCTTTTTGCCTGATATGCCCCATTGCCCCCCCCTGTTGTGTGTGTCACAAGTGGAAATAAGGACACAAATAGATGTGGGAAGACACAAACAGAACATTTTGGTAGTTTGTTCGCTGGATTTTTTTGTTGAATCGGAGACGCTATTGAATAGAATGTGCAGTGCTTTATTGTTTTTGCTCTGTGCCGGTAAAATAAAATGTTTTTTTGTTTGTGAAGACGCAGTGTAAATATGTTATTCATCCCTGTCATGTTCTCTTTCCTCGTGTCTGCCAGCCCTAAACCCAAGACGGAGGTCATGGTACGCTCACCTCCTGTCATGTCCCCCTCCACTGCCGCCCAGATGGACTCTAAACTGCCCAATCAGGGGAAGCCAGGGAGCGCTGGCAGCCAATCGCAGTCATCGCCCTGCGACCCCAAGACCCTGGGTGCCAAAGGAGCCCAGGGCGTAGCAGGGGGCATGGGACTGAAGAACGGCCAGGGCCTGACCTCTGGCCCGAGCTCCAAGGTCAAGGTCAAAAGGGAGAGAAGCACTTCGGTGGAGTCGTACGAACAACCAGAGACTGGCACTCCCACCAGTGAGGAGAAAGGTGAAGGACACCACAGCCAATATCACTTCAGCTTGTGCCCAGCAGGCGGCTGTGGCCCAAATGTGTCAAATAATCTTGGTCAAGTGCTGCAGTGAATGTTTGACAGTGTCAATTGAAATGTTTGATGTGTGAAAGATAACACTAAATGTAGTTTTTATTTTAGGCACAATGACAAAAAGTTAAACGAATGTAGTGGAGGAAGGTGCACAGGAGTTTTCCAATTTCAGTTTGGATGGAGATGTTTCTTTGTGTGTGTGTGTGCTACTTTTACACTGATGTGCCTCCAGTGTGTCAAATTAATCACCATTAATAGATAGAAACAACAGCACAAGTCTTTTCTTTTCATTGTCACTGATAATTTGTTGTTTGTTTTGTTCCTTTTATCTTTTGCAGTGCTTTGTCACTTCGTTAACAAAATGCATATACAGTTATTGTTTATTTTCTCTTGGGCATATAGCACAATCTGCCGAGAGGTGTCCAACAGTTGGATACCTTGAAAAATGATTTTGCACGTCTGTCACTGTATCTCACACATATGAACACAAACCCACTGATGTTTGTGTGTGTGTGTGTGTTTGTACAGACAGTAGCAGGGTGAAGAGGATGTGTGTGGCAGAGAGGAGGCAGCCCTACAGTTTAGCTGAATGGGGCTCTGGAGGAGAGAGTGATGAGGATGAAAAAGGATTCCCCAGTAAGTGTTTTAATATGTGTGTTCATGCATGTGTAGCTCCACACCCACACACACACACACACACACACACATAAACACACATTGATCTGCGGGATTTTGACATTTCATCAGTAAAACTACACTACTCATAAGACTGCTGGTTGTAACGCCATTGTCTCCCCTCTTTCTTTATGTAGACTGTAACTCCAGCGATGTGAAGCCCCAGGACTCCATCTCCCATCCTACCTCCAACGCTGGACTCAGTCGCTCCTCCACACCTTCCCATAGTGCACTGGGAGGCCAGGGCTCTGCGACAGAACCTCCTAGTGGCCAGAAACCAGGCTCAAAACTCGTTTATGTCTTCACCACAGAGATGGCTAACAAGTAAGAAGGCCCCAAATGACCGTTTGCCTATAAATGTGTTTGTATGAAAGGATAGACTTTTCACTACTAGTGCTCCTGACTGTGGCTTGTATCTCGCATGATCTTACTTCAGAATTTGCCCTCTTCAGCCACAGTTTTAGGGTTGTTGTCCAAACTGTGGAGTGTTGACTGTTTTGGTTGTAGGGATGTTTGCATTTGCACAGTAGAAAAGCTTGTCTATACATGCTTGGATTATTTAGAGCTGTATTTAGACTGGCTAATTTAACCGTCATCTCAATAAATGTGCACCTTATTTACACAAACATAGCATGCATGCACACACACAGAGTGAAACCCTTTGTCAGATCACGATTCAAAATTAAATGGAATTACTGACAATGACGTCAATCGCCTTAAGTATCTCTCTGTGCCCCTGTCATCGGCGGTTGTTGTTGTCTTTGATGTTTGTTTGTTGCAGCTGATACTGTGTGTGGCACTAAGATGCCGCTTCCCATCCCTTCTCTCCTCCCCTCAATTTTCCCAGTTATAGCCTAAATCCATTGTTTGTCTGCACAAGCATGTGTGTTTCTCAGTAGGAGCATACAGTTGGCTTAGATTAACACTCTGTTGGGAATTAAAGATCAAAGCTATGGATGTTACGTGAAAGGTGTGTATATGTGTTGGTGTGTGTGTGTGTGTGTATGAGTGTATGTGTGTAAAATGGTTAGCTTAGTCTATTGACCTTGGCATTTCCTTCATGCTCTCATCTAACATTCATTCATCTGGCTCACTGTCTCTCTTTCTCACACACACACATTGTGTCTGATGACTGATATCTGACTGTCTGCCTTCTCGTCCTCAGGGCAGCTGATGCAGTTCTAACTGGCCATACAGAAAACATCATTGCCTTCCACATGAAAAACATCTCCAACAGCAAGGACAAGGCTCACCTCCTCCTGGTAAACACACACACACACACAGATAGAGAGAGAGAGGCTCTTATCACACATAAATACACACACATACCATCTTGTACTTGAGAATGTGACAACTTATTCCTTTTTTTTCTCCTATTGTTAAAGAACAATGCAGCAGGAGCCCTCCGAAATGACTCCAAGCCCACCCAGCAACCCCCGTCCCACACCCAAGATCAGAACCACCAGCCTGGATCCAAACCGTCCTTACCTGGCATGACTGAGCCAGCCCCACCCCAGCCTTCCAACCAAGGGGCCCAATCTGGGGTCCTTCCCCAAGAAGGGTCTTCCTCAGCAGGCATGGAAGCCAAAAATCTTCCCGGCAGTAGCCCCAGTAACACTGCAGCCCCGGTGGACCAGGCTCCTGTTACCCAACCTGAGGCAGGCCTTAACCCTCCACAGGCAGGTGAAGGGGGACAGGGTGGAGGTCCTGGTGGGGCAGGGCTGACTCCCCAGCAGCAACAGCAGCAGCAACAGCTAGCCCAGGAGCTGTTGAACATGGAGGCCAACACAGAAGGCCTCTCTCAGGAGCAGCTGGAGCACCGCCAGCGCTCTCTCCAGACCTTGCGAGACATCCAGCGCATGCTTTTCCCTGATGACCGCGATGCCCCACCACCAGGACCCCCGCAGTCCCATGGTGGACCCCATGATGGAGGACCCGATGGTGGACCCCGGAGACCTGAGCAGGGCCCTCTTCAGGCCATGATGGCTCAGTCTCAGAGCCTTGGACCACCAGGTGGGCCAGGAGGCCCTCGCCCCCAAGGACCCCCCTTTGGCCCGCCACATGGTCCCAGGGACATGCCCTCCTTCCCACAAGATGAAATGGGCCCGCACATGGGGGGTCCTGGGGGTTGTGGAGAAGGTGATCAGATGACCCCAGAGCAGGTGGCTTGGTTGAAGCTGCAGCAGGAGTTTTACGAAGAGAAGAAGAGGAAACAAGAATTGCAACACCGTCCACTTCCTCCTGATATGATGATGCACCCCCATGGTCCACGTGGCATGATGCGAGGGCCCCCTCCTCCCTACCAAATGGGCCCAGGAGAGATGTGGGGTGGACCAGGAGGACCACCAGACCACTACCAGGAGCGCATGGGCATGGGCCCTGGCCCCAGAGGCATGCCCCCACATATGCAGAGGATGCCTGGCTTCTCTGGTATGATGAACCCTGAAATGGAGGGACCCCCTAGGCCTGGCATGGGCTGGCCTGATGACATGCCCCCCCGGATGGGAGATGCGCGAGGTTTCCCTGGAGGACCTGGCGGAATGTTTGCTGGTCCAGGTGGTCGAGGTGAGCGCTTCCCAAATCCTCAGTCAGTCCAGGAGGCAATGTTCCACCAGGGAATGGGTGGTGAGAAGGGCCTTCCTCCTGGGATGATGATGGACATGCAAAGGATGATGGGCCACCAAAGAGGTGGCATGGAACCTGGTAATGGCATGGGTATGTTTCCCAGAATGCCCGGTGATGGTCCTATGAGTCCATCTTCAAGGCTCCAGGGAATGGGGGGCAGAGAAATGGGGCCTGAATTTGGCATGGGGCCTGGACCTGGGCCAGGTCCCCACATGCACCCTTCAAAACTGCGAGACCCCCCCATGAACATGAGCCCAGATGAGATGATGAGAATGAGAGCAGGTGGAGGACCTCCTATGGAGAACATGGGTCCTCAGGGAAGGCCCATGCAGGGACCACCCTTTCCTGAGCAGGCACAGCCAGGAGACTTTCCAATGGGGCCTGGGCGGCCTTTCCCAGGGGGTCCTGGAGGAATGAGGGGTCCACATGGAGAGCAAGCCTTTGGTCCAGAGCACCGATCCACTCCTACAGGGGGTAATGGGCGTCTTAACCACCTACCCCCTGCTGCTGGCCCTGCACAGGGTCAGAGGGGCCGTAAGCCAGCTGATCTGAATGTCCAGGCAGGAGGGGGCAACTCTCCCAGTGTCAACCCGCTCAAGTCACCTCCTCTGAGGCAGGTGCAATCTCCCATGATGGGCTCCCCCTCTGGAAACCTCAAGTCCCCTCAGACCCCGTCCCAGCTGGCTGGCATGCTCACTGGTCCCACAGGCCCCAACGCCCCTCCTGCTCCTCCAACTTCAGCACCAATGAAGTCCCCCCACTCCATGATGGGCTCTGCGGGTGCCTCTCCTGTTCATATGAGGTCTCCCTCTCTTCCTAACCCTTCTCCAGGATGGGCTTCTTCACCAAAACCACCCATGCAGAGTCCTGGAGTGCCCCCTCAGGGTGGCAAGCCACCCCTCAGTATCACCTCACCAAACATGATGGGGAACATGGAGCAAGGTATGACACTTTTTCTCTCTCTCTTTTGGGATTTTTTTTATGTTCTTAACACCTTTCCTCTTTCAATGTTTAATTTACTATTTTTTTGTTTTGTTTTGCTGTTGTTTTTTTACTCTGAGACTGGACACCAGCCTCAGAGTACATAACTTAGTGAATGGTATCAGTAATGTTGTCACTGTTATTGTCAATAGTATTATTTGTGATTTTATTTTATGACTTAGACTGCAACCCAACTTGAGCCTATACTGATCCTCTGAAATCATTAGTCCATCTGTAATATAAAATAATAAATACAGCCTTTTATATTTATATTGATCAAAGGTATTACTCATTCAATTTAACACATCTGTATGGTGGAGTGGGATGGGCGATGGTCCAGTGGCACCCCCGTGTGGCCATGCAACTTAAATCACCCTGAAACTGTTATTATGTATGCTGTAGTTATTGATTTCATTTGGTGCCTTGCATGCTTCAAAGAACATTATTATTACTAGGAAAACATTTGTCCAGATAAAGTTTGTCCTGAGTTTTGTCACTGTTCATTTCTTTTTCCTCCTCCAGGTGGTAATGGTCCTCCCTCAGCCCCTCCCTCATCAGGGGCTCCATCTGGCTCCATGTCCCTCCCAGGCAGCGTCCCGTCCGGCAGCCCCTACACCATACCCCCTGAACCAACGCTATCCCAGAACCCTCTTTCCATCATGATGTCACGCATGTCCAAGTTTGCCATGCCCAGCTCCACCCCACTTTACCATGATGCCATAAAGACTGTGGCCAGTTCTGATGATGACTCGCCCCCAGCGCGCTCCCCCAACCTGCCTTCAATGAACAATAATGGTAAGATCGCTGAAATGTCTGTTTTTATGGTTTCATCTCCAACCACCTTGGGGCATAAGCATACTATCCTTCCTTTGATCTGTTCCACAACATTTTGTGCCATTTACATAAATGTCAAACTGGGATGTCCTTTGAAGGGTGAAACCTTGCTTGTACTGAATATTAATCACCTTTTCCTCTTTCTTTCGTTCTTCCATATACAGGTATGGGAATGAACCACCACCAAGGCAATCCGCGTATGATGGGACCTGGTAACTCTGGTCCTATGCCTGCCCTCAGCCCTCTGGGTATGACTCCCATGGGATCCCAGCCACTCTCCCATGGCTTGCCTCCTCAGATGCCCTCTCCCAATGCCCCTAACATGGGTCCAGGTATGATGCCCCATGGCATGATGATACCACCCAACCCTCAAGACCCTGGTATGGCAAACCCTCAAATGATGCCCCAGGGACGCATGGGTTACCCCCACCGAGGCCAAGGATACCCGCTTACCCAGTCCCCCTCCCAACAAGGCCCTTTCTCCCCCCATAATGGTCCCGGTCCCCAAGGTTTCCCTGGCCATCCTATGGGCTTTCAGGGAGAGGGAGGCCCCATGGGAGCACGGATGGGTAACATGCCCCACGGGGGAGGGGGTGATGGGGGCATGTGCAAGCCCAATACACCTGGAGGGCCAGAGTTCAACAACATGCAGGGTGGATTCAGTGATGCAGATCTTCATGAGGTGATGCGGCCTGGAGCGTCTGGCATTCCTGAGTTTGATCTGTCCAGGATAATCCCATCAGAGAAGCCCAGCCAGACTCTGTCCTACTTCCCCCGAGGTGGAGCAGACAACCCTGGGGGCAAACCGCCACACCCCTCTGGCTTCCCCATGCAGGGCATGATGGGCGATGGGCCCCCCAGGATGGGGATGCCCATGCAGGGGATGGGAGGAATGCCAGGGGGGCCTGGTGGGGGAATGGGCCCCCAAGACATGCCCATGGGAAACCCTGGCCACAACTCCATGCGTCCTCCTGGATTCATGGGTCAAGGCATGATGGGTCCCCAGCACCGAATGATGTCCCCTGGGGGGCCAGGAGGGATGATGCAGGGGAGACAAATGGCCCACCCGGGTCCTGGAGGCTCACCTAACATGATGATGTCACTGCAGGGCATGGGTGGCCCTCCGCAGCAGACAATGATGATGGGGGGTCAGATGAGGCCACGTGCCATGGACATGGACATGGGGTTCAGTCCGGGCCCCGGAATGTTCTAATCCAACACAAACCTTGTATCTAGAATGTTCTCAGACAATAAACAAGGATGGAATAAGGATCGTGGGGTGTGGAGGGTGTGCGGAAACATTAGATGGACTCAAATAAAGGAAGTACAACACAAGAGACAGGATGTACCCAGAAATGATCGGTGTGGAGCAAACCAGTGACCCATTAATGTCCTGTGGGAACTATTCCATTGGAGACTTGGACAGGCCCAGAGTGGAGTAATTTTGCCACAAGAACATTTCATTTTGACTCATGAACTTCAGAATGTATGGGATTGTTGTGCATCAATTTCGCAAAACTGTTCTTGTGTTTTTTGATTATCTGACTATAAAGATGACTTCAACATCAAAGAGGAATCAACCTAACTAAAAGTCAGCGTGGAGATGCTACAGTATATGTCTACTTTTTCAAATTTAAAAAAATGAATTTGTCATGAAAGTGGTAAGGAACAAGAGAAAGGAATAAAAAGACAATTTGTGCTTTGTGAAGACTTTAGTGGAACTCCATCTTGTCTCTCGCTCCATTGTTTTGACTGTTTCTGTACAGTATATACTTGTGTGTGTGTGTGTGTGTGTGTGTGAGAGGTGTGTGTGTGTGAGTGTGCGACAGACTGTGTGTGTGGTATGTATGTATGTGTCTGTATGTATAGGCATTCTATCAGTGACCTCTCAGCTCCTCTTACCCAACTTTCATTGGGGGAGGAATGCCCCCTAAAAATACTGTACTGTTTACCATTGGTGGGCTATTCGAATTTTAGTCTATTTTAATTTCCTTTGTAACTCCAGTGTATAACAAACCAAACTATGACCTCATTAAGATAATAGTATTATTAAAAAAGCACAAACATGGACCGTCTGCAGAAAGCGTCTTCTTTCTCTATTTTTACCATTGAGAGCAACACTAAAGTGTGAGGATCCTGGCAGCTTTGCAGCACTATGATAATCTCCAGTCCATTTTAGGCTGTGGATGAAATTTGACTTAGTGTTCCAAAGCTTTCAGGACTCAACTTTTGCCAGCGTGAATAATGCCGCTAATACCCAGATATGTGCTATGTGTGTTCTTCTGCTTCTTGTTCCTGTTGTGTTCCTGTTTTTGTTTTGATTCTCTTGTTGACTCTGGGTAATAATCATTCCCACAGCAATAATCCCCCAAAGGTGGTCAGCAGAATGGGACAGGATTGGCTGAATGCCACAGCAGGTATGCCAGGTATTATAGAACTAGAACTAGTTAGATCTGGTTAACATTAGTAAGGCAGGTGTGGTGTCCAGAGCGAGACACGTGGAAATGTAAACACTTACTGCTTACCATCCAGTTGACTTCCTCTCTCTTTTCTCTATTGTATAAGCTTGTCATGTGTTTCTCCATTGGCTTTGGTGCAGAATAGCCTACCAGGGCTGTGGTGATGGACTACAAATAAAAGATATTGTTTTGGTATATACATGTCCATGGTGTGTATGTGTGTGTGTCCATGTGGCTGTTGGCTATCATGTGCAGTCAGTTACGTGGTCCAGGTGGTGTCTTTGTTGTTCTACATGTCAAAACCGTTAACATTCAGCTACTGCTATGCATAACTTGTACCATAATGTAGCTTTGCCAAGTTCACATTTTGTCAGGAGTAACAGAGGACACCACATTTACAAAATAGTTGCAAGTGTGCAGTGTACTTCAAGGAGTGTTCAGTGTACTTGAGCATGAAGACAATATCCACTTTGCTTTCCTAACCCGTGTGAAGTTTCACTTTTTGGTAGACGGAGACAGAACAGTTGGTCAAGTGTTTATTTTTCCTCAACAATCCAAAGCAAGCTTAAACATGTTCAGCAATTCAAGGGAAACTAGCCAATATTGAGGTATAGTGTGTGGTGTTGTATAACAATAGTAATATCACTCAGATTCACATATTGGGCCCTATATTCATGCATATGTTGTGACACTTGATACCAACAAAAAAAGTGGGCACCTACTGTTTCTTTCTTAAAAACCTACCGAGGCAGGACGATTCCCTTTCAGCAGGTAGTATACATAATTAAGAAGAGACATTCGCCCACACACTCGTGTACAATTTACATTACACATTCAGTGCCCTCAGCTTATGAACACTATGTACAGTACATGAAGTGCTTAGTATTCCCTTGAGGAACAAAATGACTGGATATGAAAACATTTGGTTGAGAGCACAACCAAATTGGCAGAATAAATGCACCAGCAGTTTGAAACAGACATTGGTGATGTCCATCGGGTTACATTTCTATCAGTGACCAGCACTCTAATGAGAAAAAGCAATGAAATTATAACATTTAGGATATCCACATAATGGATATTTGAATTTGCAGGACAGGTGTGACCTCAATCATTAAGCCAAGCAGATTCAGTGCATACAGAGATTCATGGACTGAGCACTGGATATTGTCGAAAAGTAACTAAATCATTGCTGTGCATACCAGTATTTAAACATAATTAGTATTATGAGTACATTTGGCCAACCAATGGCACATAAAATACCGAGATCAAACAGCTTATTGCTAACCTGAATATCTTAATGTTTTCATGGACAGAGATGAGGACTTAGTATAAAATGAAGTCTAAAACACAAAATCTCCAACAGTGGGCTGTAATCCAGGACTTGCGTGCCCAAGAAAAACAGCCCCTGTGCATCCTGATTCTGTGGTATGATGAGTGTTGTTTGCTGGGTGAGGTGAAAGTAGAGGATGTAAACAAACACAATGTCTGGTGACTGCCAAGACATGCCACTGCGTAGTGCTATGTTCACATGTGAAGAGTTATGGAGGCCTCAGGGCTTAGTTGAGCCCTCTGTGCTGTTACAAAGGGACTGGTAGAGTTCGGTGGTCAGAGAGTAAGCTGAAAGGGCACGTTTGAACTCCTGCAGGGGGCAGTAGACCCCACTACAACCTGGGATGAGCTGGTCCTATGGAGACAGAGACAGGCAACTTAGAAACACTTAAAGAAAGTCCTCAGGTATACATAGACTTGTTTCTATCTGGGTATTGTGCTTGGAGTGCATTCTCAGTTTTACCTGGCCTAAGTAGGACACCTTAACGAAGGCCTCTTTGCTCTGCCGGTGCTGGTGTAGCTCCAGACTGATGTCCGCGGCATATGGTGGCCATCTCATGTCAAAAATCCCCAGCGCCATCAGACAGGGCATCAAAGTGGTGTCATGTGCAGAGTACAAGAACAGCTTCCTGGGCAAGAGATGATTTCAATAGAAGAAACTGCACATTGCTAAGACTGCGGAAATAATGGGTGTTTTCTTGAACAAAGGTGTGTCCTGAGGTGTCGAACCTGTTTGGCTCTGATGAGGTGCCCTGTAGTTTCTCCTCAATGTTGATCATCAAGGTGTGCAGGAGGGGTCCCACACACAGCTGCAGGTTCTCCCTGACACAGAAGAGACAAAAAACTTATTAAAGCCGGCTTGTAAGTGAATACAAAACAGCATGAATACTTGGCATTGCCCTTCTTAACAGCACTCCTCCTTTGCCTTTGTTTTATCTAACCTCTTGCCAGGTTCGTAGATGTGGCAGATCATGTCCACAGCTCTCTGTTCAACTGTACTCCTCCAGGTGTCCAGCACTGGAGGGCAGGGCAGGCCGTGTGTCTGTTAATATGCAGAAACATGACCCACAGTCCTGACTGCTGGACTTAATTTGGAAAATTCTCTGGAAATCTGAAAATTTTAACATAAAGTTGCAGTGTCACCTCTCTAGCAACCATGTCGTCCCTAATGAGGATGAAGTCGACGCGCTGGTGAGCGGCGATGCCGAGCGCACTCTGGATGCTCTGCAGGTCGGCTGCAATGTCTGGCAGAGTGGACGACTCTGCCCAGCGGTGGCTGCACAGAACACACACAGTGCCAGACGCACAACGTTACATACACAATGACAACCTGTCAGAGGCGTCTCAACTGTCCTTATAATTTTGCACAACACATTTTTCAAGGTTTGAGTTTTGGGTAGCAAGTGCAAGGGGTGTTCTGGGCTTGACATGGCTGTAGATTGTAGGAAAACATCCTCTACTTACCCACCAAGGACTTTGAGTAGCTTGCATCCATGGTAGTTAGGATACAAGATTTCAGATTCTGCCTCTGTTGTTAATATCGGCACAATTTCTTTAGGTGGAAGAAGAAGAAAGGGTATTACAAGCAGACAGGAGCAGGTATAAAATAAATAACATCATGCACATATGGACTCCTACCTTTTTGTTTCTGTTGGAACAGCCCTGCTACCAGGCATTTGGCAGATTCAATGGTCCTCACAATGTTAGTAGAGCGAACACTAGGAGAAAAGGAAAAACACAAAAAACAAAAATAGGTCATGGAAGGCAGCCAACCTGAGAATAGTGAAGTGTTTAGGCTGATATCTGCGCTCACAAACCTAATGTATCAAAGCTGTACAGTGTAGTAAAACTCTGTGGGGCACACTTACTAGACCTCAGCTGGGCTGAAGGTGGGGCTGAGGAAGGACCTTTCCTCGATGTATCTCTTCCTCAGCCTCGCGCCCAGCTCATACAGCTGCTGCATGCCCACTGTGGTCAGCTGGCCAGGGAACGTGCCACCCTGCAAAGTACAATGCGATTAAGTTACAATCGCAAATGTCACGTAACAAACACATACCTGCACACTCACTGATCGCATGGAGGAATGCTGAGTGAATGTGGCACAAGGATGGCTGGAGTCCATATTGTGGGATTTAGCTTTCTGCACTGAACCAAGTACAGTATACCTCTTTATCACAGCAGCTAAGTCAACACAAGAAAGTCACGTTTCCAAAGTTTCCACACAGTTACAACATAATGCAGCCTCTGTTTATGGATTATACCCAGGTGCATTGATCACAATGTGCAGCTTAACATCACACTGGATTTTTAAAGGCCAGGGCACATAAGCACACATATTTATTTACCTTACATGGGTTCAGCTATTATCTTTTTACAGTTTTCATCAAACCTGAATGAATATTCACAACATATAGTATAATTTCAATGACCAATATTTGTCAGTGTTTATGATCAATTGTGCCTTCGGTTACTAAAGAGCTGATTTCAACCTGACATTAAACGTGTAATCATGAAATTTGCTATTTGGTAGATTTTTCCATCAAGTTTAGTTTGACTGGTTAAAAAAACACGGGAAAAGCCATTTTCTCATGACACTTCCAGGCTTCCATAAACATAGGCACACTGGCTTTTCTTAATTTCCTACCATGAACCATATCCAGCAATATTCTTGTAATATATGACTTTGTCCTTATTCCTTTTTTTGTTTGTTTGGTTTTTTTTACAGCACCACACTACACATGTACTCACAGTCAGTATGTTGCTCCGGTAGCTGTCTTCCACAGGTGCTGGTGGCCTGGGGCCTCCCTCCAGATCCGTCACCACATAGTTGATGTGGGTGTGTGCTGGCGGCTCCAATAGGGTTGGCACCCATTGAACCTTATATGGCACAAGCATAACCAGAGAAACAATTGCATATTTTTTTCTTTACACACGTTTGGTGGTGTTGTACCGTTTGTAAAATATAGACATGAAATGGATTAAGAGTCACCTCCATCACGTCAGGTATGGACTTCAGCGGAGTTCGAGCCCCGTGTCGAAACAGGACTTGGACTAGTTTGAGCTCATAGGCAGAGTCGGGATTTGTGTTGGCAGAGGTACAGCTGGAAGACATCTGATCTGGTTCAGTCTTCTTCTGTGACCACAGCATTGAGCCAAAAGCCATCGACACCGACACAGAGCCTAAAACACTGGCCTTGGCCCAGAGATTCCTCATAGCTGCGCTGTAAAACAATAAAAGTTGCTCAATAAGTGAAATTTACAGTCATTCTGAATTTAACACAACGACAACTACTACTCGTCTTCTTGGGTGGTGCCGATAAGCACTTTGGCACTTAGTTAGCACGCCCTGTCTGACAGCCCAGTAGCTCCACCAACTGCCCTGTTGTATGGTATTTGTGTTGTATTAAGTGGTCAGCTGTGGTAATAAGTGGTATAATCAACAGTTTGCTGGCAAATCCTACACTGTTTTTATTATCATTATGAAAAAAGCAAACGTTAACAAGTGAAATCTATTGTGGCAACACTGTAGAGTTGTACAGGAGCAGTCTCGGCTTACTTTACCACTTCTCTATTTTACTACAACTAAGTTTAAGTTACCTAATTTCGAAGTTTCTTCAACAGTACATACAGTAAAATGACTTACCATATAAATGGCTACTCAAACAATAAATGACGTTGGTCAACCAACCAGTTCTTCCTCTACCTGTTACTGTCATCGACTAAGTTAACACCAGTGTTACCTCGTTAAATAGGTTAGCTAACATTAACGGACATGTAGCTAACTCTTAACATCCCATCCTTACTTCAAGATCATGTCATGTTCAGCGTTCATTACTTAAAAATCGGTCTCACTCTCAGTCGCCAAACCAGCTACTTACATCGTGATAACTGACTCTTGTTCTGCAACAAATGCAACGTACTTACTTTCTTTGCTGCTGCCTCTGTTATAAAAATTAAATTGATAAAATCGTGTGTCATTCGGTAACTCTTGACGGTGGATTCTGCCCAAAGGTATGCTGGGAATTGTAGGTTTTTTAATGCAACTGTGCAATAGGAGCGGTGGTGATAGCCACAGATAGAAAACTACATTCCCCAAAGATGACGTAATGCTAGGTCCTGCTTCTTCTTCTTCTATAAAATCTGCGGAAGATTAACTGTATCCGAGGTTATCGTTGCCCTCTAGAGGGCATAGGTGTATCTACAGTCACTGTCACAACTGATGACGTCACAACTCGAATAAAAAAAATGCTATTAATTATAATACTCACCATCCATTTTCCGCGCAAATTCTTGCTATCCTATATTTGTGTTAAACCCAATCTCCACCTATTTAAGTTAATATTTTATACACTAATGCATTACTGTCCAAACTTGAAGCCTCACACAATTGAAATCCTTCCATCAATATTTATTGAACATCAATCCCTGATAGAGTTTTAAATAAATTATGGGAAGAGACAATCACAATTACCTATAAATTATCATGAACATGAACACATCACCTTAGCCCATGATTGATTTTGCAGAGAAAGGAAAAATTTATTGGAGAGCAATCATTCACACACAGAATCATCCTCTTGGCAACTGCTCTGCTCTACAGACAATAAGCATTGTGCCTACAGTGAGAACTTACATTTATATTGTCAAATGAGGGTGGTTTTGTATAAATGAATCAGAGTGCACAGGTGATTAATAAACACTGTATGTTTGCATATATTGTAGCTTCCCACTCCATTGTAGTTTGTGACAGATAATACTGGATGCAAGTGCACAACCTCCTGGCAAACATGGTAAGCCACAGTCTTTGTTTGTGTAAAACATCTTCACCAGTCTGTCTTTTCCAGGGCCTTTCTGGTGACAGCAGTCTGTGAGATAGCAATGGCAATCGGCATAAAAAGATACCGATTTAATGTCAGAGGAATCTCATTGTAAAGCTATTGCCCATTAAAGCCACCATCCATCATTAATAGTGCAAGAAATGTTGGAAATCCATCATCCATGTTCCTTTTTCCTCTAGGTCACCAAATTATCTTGATGGGTGGTGACTGTCACTGAGGTTTGTTTAATGAGTTGATGTTTAATATTTGATTAATGACACTTTTTTTTAACCAGTGTAAAGTTGTTAACAATATTTCTTCCCTTTGATTCTCCTTTATTCTTGATTTCAGTTTTGACAGAACTTTCCATCTATCTGTTGAAGTAGAAAAGGGATTTTCAAATAGCACCATGCTGTTTCTAATATTAAATGATGCGCTCGAAACTGATTCAAAGTTTCCTGAATTAATCACACGTCTTAAAAAAGACTGACAAAATAGATTTTGCAGTTTATATAAGAGTCTGTGTCAAAGAACTAAAACTGTTGTGGATGGAGACTTGGCAAAGATTTCTAATTTTAAAAAGGACCTTTGCTGCTAGTATTAGATAGGACAACAGCTCAAACCCCTGCTTGCAGAAAATGTTTTTTTCTCAAACTAAGTACATAACCAAACCTCTACAATTATAGCACAAACATTTACAACAATAAAGACTGAATTAAAATGAAATGCATTCCAAAAACATTAATTCAAACGTTTACTCTCATTGCATAGAGACACAGTCACTAGTTACATAATGGCTCCAGGAGGAGAGACACTGGAAAAGCAAGTGCAATGTCGCCACCTAGTGGCTGAAATTCATCATAACAGCATCTTAACAGGACCATCATCTTTATCTTTGAATCCCCTTCAAAGCGAAAAGGCTTTCCAAATACATTGTGTCATCATTTCTGCAGATGAAGCCTCCTCTAAATAATATGATTAACAAAGACCACACTGTTTTTGAATTATTTTGTTTTTAGGATGTTACTCAAGAGTTGCCAGTTCCTCAAGAAGGAAATCCTTGCTTTACGCCTACTGAATTGCATTTACTTAGCTGTAATCCTCTATGGTATTTCAGTGTTCTTCACTGTAAACTATAGTGCAACAGTAAAGTCAGTAAATCAACAGATTCACACTAACTTTAAATTTACAGGCTTTGCCATGGCTTTTAAAGAAAATGTTATATGGACACTGAAAAACATTTTATCATACCTTTCTTTAAGGCACTTTAACTTGCTTGATGAAGTTTATTGCACATGGTTTGTATATAAATATCCAATTTATGGAATGGAAAGCTTCACAGTTTATTGCATGTCACATCCTGATATCTATTTACATGTCATTTATTTTTTGCCCCAGGAGGAAAAAAAACGTCGATTGTACTATCAGCTGTACTCCAATTAGTAATTAATTGCATTGTTGAGATGAGTGTCATAATTTCCCTTTATGGCAAACTGCACTGCAGCTGAAGACAGAGTCAGTCATCTCATACCAGGGATCAGGCGGTCATTCTCAAAAGTCTCTCTCTCTCTCTCTCTCTCTCTCTCTCTCTCTCTCTTTGGCTTTTACTGTTGATATAACCGGGCTACTTTATCAAAACTATACATTGTGCAAATATCAGGTATCACAGTTTTTACCCTGTTCTGATTTCAAATTTATTTGTCTTTTGCAGTTCAGTTGTCTGTCTTTCAAACTGCATCTGGTCACAGAGCTCAGACACACATGCCAGGTTTATAGGGTCCACTGACAAACCCCAATGTCTCTTTATTTCTATGAGGACCTTTAGTCTATCATTGATTGTCAATTGCCTTTGGTTCAGGCTTCAGAGTTTGCATAGCTAACGTTCACTCACTGTCGGACTGATCCCCTCATTCACTTCTTTCAACACTAAGATCTTTAGCTCATGGATTTTTTCAATATCCCCTCAAATATCTACCTAAACTGATCTTCTTCTCCTGTTCTCTTTGAGTCTGAGGGTCCAGCTCTCCCTCCTCTCTCCTCCATCTCTAGTTGTGAATCTATACTGCCAGGTCATCTTGGCGAACCCGGCTGCTGGTTCCACTGGTCTTGCTCTGGCGCCGTTTGTCCTTCATATAGTTGGAGGGGAAGAGAGGAGATGAGGAGCAGCCGTTGGGCAGGTCCGCCGGCGTCTGGTCATAGCTCATCCTCAGGAAGTCAGTCTCGTCCTCCAGGTGGTCGCGGCTGTGGTGGCGCTCGGTGGCCAAGTTGACCGAGTTCTGCTGCAGCGCCATCCTGTTGCTGAAGGGGTGAGAGGCCAAGGAGGTCATAGAGGTCATGGGATTCATGGAACCCGGAGCGGCCAGGCACTGGCTGAAGTCAGGAGGGGGAGTGCAGGAGGCGGAGGGCAAGGGTGGGCTGTTGGGTTCCAGGGCTGCAGACACAGCCACGGCCCTTTGGCCGCTCTTCTTGGCAGCCCTGCTGCGAATGCACTTCTTCGCCCTCCTCCAGCCGAGGTGGTAGAGCTCCACCACAGAGAGCAGCAGGGACACGCCGGCCACCACCAGCATGAAGATGATGAAGACGTTCTTCTCCGTGGGACGGGACATGTAGCAGTTGACAGGGTTGGGACAGGGCCAGGCCTTGCAGTGGTACAGCGCCCTGAGGAACACCCCATAGATTAGGTACTGCACCACGATGAAAGTCACCTCCATCACCGTACGAATCACGATGCTCAGGATGTAAGTCTGCAGCAAAGCCCCTTTCAGGCGAATGCGTCCGTTCGCATCGGACGCCAGCTCCTTCCCGCTCTCCTTCTGCTGCAGGTACTCCTTCTCCCCCTCCAGTTCTCCCCCAGCTTCCCCCCTCTCCTCCTTCTCCTCCTGCTCCTTCCTCCTGCGCTTCTCCTCCATGCGCACGGTGTGCATGGCGTGGCCCATGTAGATGAGGGAGGGCGTGGAGACAAATACGATCTGCAGGACCCAGTAGCGAATGTGCGCAATGGGGAAGGCATTGTCGTAACACACATTGGTGCAACCGGGCTGCTGTGTGTCGCACATGAAGTCACTCTGCTCGTCGCCCCAGGAGGACTCGGCCGCTGTGCCCAGGACCAGGATGCGGAAGATGAAGAGGACGGTGAGCCAGACCTTCCCCACTGAGGTGGAGTGTTCCTGGACCTCCTCTAGGAAATTCCCCAGGAGACTCCAGTCCCCCATCACTGCTCACAAACCGAACGCACACCTAGAGGACAGGTGAAGACATTGACATGGACAGGTGGAGGATAGAAAGAGAGGATGGGGAGCAGGGTAAAAAGGGGTAAAAGAGAGGGACATGATGAGTCATAACAGACAGCTGTAGGTCCTTTGGCATCCTGATGATGAAATGACCCATGTATGTGTGGCATGATATGCATATAAATAGCTTCTCTGCCTGTGAATTGCTTGAGGACTGGACGCCATGGCATGAGAACAACCATTTTCCCACGAGAGAGAGAGAGAGTCAGATAAAGGAAAAGGGAGACAGAGTGAGAGAGGGGGGAAGTTGTGGAGTCATGTAAAAGTAAATAAAGAGGTTGTTTTAAGAAAAATGATACAATAACGCTTTGTGTTTATATTCCCCACGTCCTATTCCAAATTATGCATGACAGACAGGGTAACAGGCCACGGGGCAAGTCAAGGCTAGGGGACACTGTCCTTCTAATGCTACGATGCCATGACCTGGCCCGGGCCCACGCAGTCTCCATCTCGCCTACAGCACAGACCGGCAGCCCTCACTCAGAATGACAGCGACAGTTAGCCAAGCAACAGCTTTGATGTACGCTCTCTCTGCACATTCCTGTTCTGGGATGAAATAGCCCTCCTACACCCTTCAATTTGGCTTGATTTGAAAGAGCGTGCCGGTCTGATTTCTGCATCTTTCTGCTTCGTGTGTGTGTGTGTGTGTGTGTGTTTGGAGCCCTTGACCCCAGTATGAATGAGAGCTTGGGTGAGACCCAAAAATGGCAGTGACAGGCTGGCGTCTCTCAGCGAAGAATGACCCTATAAGGATGTTCACGACGGCGGCTTTATGGGTGCAATAAGTGACCCTCCATCATTGCGGGGTTAAGCAAACCCATCAAATTCCAATGAGGGGCGCCTCAGACCTCGGCCATCTGTACACATGCACCCACTTCCAACTTTCACTATGCAATTAGCGAACAAAGACAGATGAGCTACCATGAAAGCATGAAAGGTTTTCCAACACGTCACACGTCCGAGGTTACTGCCCTGCTTGGCAGATTTATAGGAAACATATACATTCCCCCAAGCTGTGTCTTAAAATTAGAATCTAAGTCAAACAGACTGCTAGTTAATTTGATTTAAAGGTGTGCCAGGTCGAGGGAAAAAAGGGATACAGGATCGCAACAATCACAGATACTGAAAAGAAGCCAAACAAGCAGATAATATCTTCTCTTACCACCCTTCATCTCTCTGCAATCCATGAGCGATGGTTCCATTTCCCCATGGAGATAAGTTACTTATATATAGTCCACTGCATGGGGCTTTGAAATGCCTGGCTGTCAGTGGCACTGGTTGTGTCTTATCTGTCTCTCCTCACCCTCGCTGTGAAATGACCATGGCCATGACCATCTCTCTCTCTCTCTCTCTCTCTCACACCCCTCTCTCTCTCTCTTTCTCTTTGTGGCATATTTATGGCAATAGCATGGAAAGTCAGAGGCACCTGAGGCTTTGTGTTCTTTATCCTTACAGCGTGTAGAGCAGGGGGGAAAAACACCATCATGAGAACATGAGAGAGGAAATGTTCAACCTCTATCCATGCCTCAGGCTGATACACTGATGCACTGCACTGGAAACTTTGGGGAATGACACTTGTTTTCCCGTAATACCCACTAACGGCTTGACTGTTTGTAATTAGACCATTTAGATCATTACATCAGTTAGTGCTGTGATCACGCCTTAGGGATCCCCATTGAACTCACACAGCTGGCTCGCAGCCTTCCTCGGATAGAACTGTGATCTTTACTGTGAGTAAACCACACAAAAAAAAGACTGAGGGCCGGGGCAGAGGAAGGGAGTGCGAGTCCTGCCATCACAATAGCAGGAGGTACACTCGAAAACAGCCGCGGTCTTATCGGCTAAAACTGACAATAGACTTTCCTCACCTGTTCAGAGCCAGGCAACAATGCATCTCGCACTGGACTAACGTTAAGATAACCTTTGTTAAAGTTTGGGATAGTTAGCAGCATCATAGGTGGTGCTTGAAGTTTGTTTTGAATGTTACATATCCAAAAAAACATTTTGTGGAACAATGACCTCACTTACCAGCTATTCCTTGTTTTGATGGTGTGCTGTCAACCGTTTTGTGAGAGCAAGTATAATTCTTTTGGTAAATGGTGGGTATTTTTTAAACAAAATCTTTATTTCGCCAGTGAATCTATGCACTGATAGTTTTTTAAATATGCATTCGGCCTAATTCTGACTCTCCTCCGTTCCTAGAGTACCACAGGAACCGACAGTCAGAAGAGGTGAGGGTTCACCGACCTGTCACTGGTGCAGTAATTACTCTGTCAGTGTTGACATCCACATAAATACACATACGGTACACACACACACACACACAAACATGCATACCCAGCGGTGGGAACGGAATCTGTCCTAGTCTGAGAAAGGTAGACAAAGCGGAATCTGGATTAGTCAGAGAAAGCTGGCAGTCTCAGTCTCT